>QZLH01000153.1:0-45053 GCA_003833135.1 Oehlia diaphana | reverse complement strand
CTTTCCTTAAAAAAACCCTTAAAAAAAAAAAAAAAAAAAAGACTTTCCTTTAAAAACACTGGTAACAAAAAAATTCATTCATTCTTTTACCAATTTTTACGTATATAGTATATACTGTATATATTAATATATATATAAATATTATTATTTAGAACAAAATATGTAATCCTTTTTTTTTTAAAGAAAACGAAAAAGGTTTATTTTAGATAAAAAATTGCGGTTTTTTTTTTAACAAAGATTTTTTTTTGTATCTTTCAAATTAAATTCTTTTTTTTTTTTAAATAAAAATAAAATCAGTTTATCATACTGTCCTTCTTTTCTGTAAAATAAATGCGAAATAATTAAAAAGTAATTAATAATTACAAGCTGTAAAGTAAATGCAAAATAGCAAAAATAATTAAAAAATTACAAGTAAATTTATTTTTCTTTTGCGAAATAGTAAATTACTAAATATTTCCAATTTTCTTTGATTTACTTGTAAATCACAAAAATAAATGTTATTTAAAAATAATAATACTTTCCTTATATATTTTAATAAAGTAATTTACTTAGATTAGAATGAATCAAAGTCTCTTCTTTCAAGTTTATATTTTTGAAAGTAAACTAGTATATATATGTATATATTTACTTTTTAACTAAAGCAAAAAATTTTTACAATATATAAATTAAAAAATTTTATATAAAAAATATAAAAAATATAAAAAATTATTTAATTTACAATCTAAAAAAGATTATATTACTTCTTTAATACATAAAAAATATTACATACCATTCATATCATTTATTATTTAAATAATTTTTATAGTATTCTATAATATATATATTTAAAAAATTGTTTTTTTTATCTTTAAGATCATCAAATTTTTTTAAGATACAAAAATCAAAATTAATTTTTAAAGAACAATTTCTTTATTTTCTTTATTCTATATATACAAATCTGCAATAAATTACCAGAAAAATACTTGGTAATTTTTAAATACATAAGTTTCCAATGAAATCATTCAAATTTTTTTTTTTAATTGAAAGCTAATCAATTGTAGTTGTAGTTTTTAAAAATGCAATTAAAAATGTTATATATTTTGAAATTCTAAAAATTATTTATATGTAAATAAATATACAAAATAATGTAATTTATTATAGTATTGTATACAATTTACAATTATTTTGAATTGATAATAATAAAAAGTGATATATAATACTGATCACTTTTTTACTTCTTATTCTTTAATAGTAATTCATCAAAATGGGTATGCATTATGCAAAATTTTACTTCTTACTTTAAATATGTATAGTATTCATCCAATTAAAAACATTTTCTTTTTTTCACTATTTGAGATTTTTGTTTCCTTTTTTTATTGTAAAAAAAAAACAGTAAAAAAAAAACCACAAAAGATTTTTTTTTTTTTTTGTGTCTAATTATTTATTACCAGATTTATAAAGTTTGATACACAGTACATATGTTTAATTAATTAATTTCTGCAAGAAGAATTATGTATGCTTATTCGGATAAATTTTAAATGTTCGCGTGGGTTTATATTAAATATACCTTTATTTAGTTTAAAAATGCTAAAAACGATAATGAAAATTTTTTCCCAAATCGATATTTATTCTTTTCCGGTTAAATAAATATATTTATATTCTCTGAAAAAAAATATATATATTTAAATAATTGCATTTTAAAATTTTCATTGTCAAAAAAAAATTTTTTTGATTCTATAGTTAATTGACACGTATAATGTGATCTTTAATCTGATAGGTTAGGATCTTATTTGGACATACCGGTCGAAGTTTGTACTAAGTGTAACTTCCCTTTTATTTTCGAATCGAATTTAGTGTAAAGTAACACTAACTCGTACATTATTATTATACGATTACGTTTTTCTTTTTTAGCGTATTTGTTTTAGCGTATTTGTAAAATTTTTCAATTGTTTTTTTTTAAAAAAAAGAACCCCCCGACTATCACAAAGTTAATTAATTATCACAACAATTTACCACGGTGACACAACGTTACTGTCCGGAGCGTATCTTATCTTTTGTATCGTCAATAATACCGTTTGTAGAATGGTCCGTGACTAAAAAGAGATTATTCCCCCTGTATTATGATGTAATCCTACATAAAAAAAAATTTCTTTTCATTGAAGTAATGAATTGACCGGTTATTTATAAAAGATTTTTTTCACATGGAGAAAAATTGACATTAAGGGACCCTTATTTTTATTATGCAGGGACCCAATTCATACTTAAACACATGACAATACTAAAAAGTCATATGGATGCCGCAGTAATTACATATTTTCTTTATTAACGTTTTAAAAAAAAAAAAAAAATAATGATGATAATAACATGAAATTATGTACAATAAAAATATAGTAATGTAAAATTACAAACTATTTGACAAAAGAGTCGATACATATATTACAAAAAAATTTAAATTTTCCTCAAAAATAATTCTTAATGAAATATTTCAGGAGCATTTAATTCAATCATCCTCAATGGATCATTAGGAATTAATTCACTCATACGTCTTCCTTTAGTTCTTGGTTCAAAAATTTCAGGAGCATGAAGTTCAATTTCTCTCAGAGGATCGTTTGGAATTAATTCGCTCATACGACGCCTTGTTCTTGGAGCTAAATTGAAAAAAATTCGAGTAAAAAAAAATTTTTTTTTTTTTTTTTTTTTTTTACGGTGGGAATTTTTTTTTTTTTTTTTTACGAAGGGAAATTTTTGTTTTTCTACTTACAAGAATTGAAAATTTCAGGAGCGTTTAATCTAATGTCATTAAATGGATCGTTAAATTCGTTAATTTTTTTAATTGTAGACATCTTGTTTTCTTTTTTTTAAAAAAAAAAATCGATAAGAAATTATAATATTTTTTGATATAAATATTCTTTTTAATACTGTTATATTTTTTCTTGAGAAAATTATTTTTAAAAAGATAGTCCCTTTTTATATCTTCATGATTAGGAAATTTCCAGAAATTTCAACGATAACTGTGAGAAACATTTAACTAAAAAAAAAATTTCTCATACACAAGTTATACGCCTTTTTAAATCATAAGATCAAAAAAAAAATGTGGCATGGTTTCTCACATATAAAATGGTTTTTATGACTATATCTTGTCCTGATGACTTTATTATTAACTGTTTACTCTGACATCATATTCATCATATTCATCATATTTCATTATCCTTCTGCCATTTTAAAACAAGGATAAACAAATTCTTTTGAGGCGAACATATACTTTTTTAGGCAATCATTCTTATCATCAGATCTTTTTATCAGGCCACTAAATAACATGAATATTCAAATTAACTTGAAATAATGATAGCATCCGATTTTTATTGGTAATTGATATACTTTTTGAATTTACCTTATATTCCAAATATGTTGTTCAATAGTAAAATTCTTTTCCATTTAAATACTACTTTTTAGGGAATTTCTGATATAGTACGGATTGTTTGTGTTCAATACTGCGAATTGACGGAAGTGACGGAAGTCACGTTAACCAATGTAAATACCGCATATTATCGTATGGCTAATAGTGCAGATCATGCTTCAGGTGTATTAAAACTTTTACTTATTACTATAAATTAATTATAAATACTAGTAATTTAGTTGATTTGTATACAATGGAATATTTGTTTAAATACCTAGTATTTATAAACTATTGGTATTCAAAAGTATTGTACGATGATATCAGATAATTCTTTAATAGCTGCCATAATTATTAGATTAATAAAACAGTTGTTTTGTGTTCAAGAATAACTTAAAACTTTTTTGATTGGTAATAATATTGTTTTTAAATCTTTTACATTGCTAAAAAAATCCCTTTTTCATAAAATTAATTGAATTTCTTGACTAATTATATGTGGTTCATTTTGCAATATCTATAAAATAAATTATAATATATTTTAAAAGTTTAAAATTATAATTAAAAAAAAAAAATTACTTACTACTTGCTTTAATATATTTTCATATTTAATAATTGAATTTGTGTAATTAAAAACTGTTATTCATCTTATTTCAATGTACTTTTTAATCTATTATTTGTAACTGTATTTTTAGATATTTTATTTTTTAAAATTTATTCTGCAATATGTAATTAAGTAAAATATATTACTACTTTTTTTGCAATTAGCAAATCAACAATGATTTTTGAGGACCCACTTACTTATAATAAAGGTCACCATAGAAAATTAGCCTTTACTAATGATTTTTACTTTACTTTTTCTTAAATTCTATTGGTTAATTAGTTAAAAAAGAAAAAAATCATAACAATGTAACATAAAATTTCCTTTTATAGTAGAATTTGCAAAGAATTTTGTATATGATTTTTACCTTAGGTTTAGGGTAACCTATCTTATAAATAAACAGAATTCTGATTTTTGCAATTTAATCAAATTTTCATAATATTACTTATTTATTTATAAGTATTATACATTGCATTAGTAAATGAACAAATATTTTTTCAAAACCATATTTTTTGCAAAAGCTACTATTGAACAAAATTTTTTTGCACCAATTTTATTAATTATTCAAATTATTTTTATTTTTAAAAATTCTCCAGTATATGAATCTTTTAAAAAGTTTTTTAAAGAATATATATACTCTTTTCTATTAACTGGTATTTATTACAAAAATATATAGTAATTAATCAGATGAAAAAGTCTATAATTTAAACCTAATATAAATTAATAGTATTTTATTAATCATACTTAATAATAAATTTACTTTCTTAAGCAAATTTACATTTGGTTTAGCAAAAATATTTATAGATTCTATATTGACTATTGTAATAAAAAAAGTAATTCTTAAAAATTTAATATTTAGAATATAATATTTTCATAAAATTAATAAAGAAAAAGCTTTTTACAATTCAAAAAGTAATGCTATAATAAACAAAAAGTTTAGTAAAAATATTTATTTATTTATTATTTATTATTTATAATCTTTTAATATAACTTGTAATTGTTATTTGAATTTTTTTATATTTAAAAAATATTATTAATCTTTTTATTTAAATCATTACTAAGATGATATCAGTTCAGTTCAACTTGGTTCAGTTTATAAACTGACAGTTTAGACAACAAACTAAACTGATTGTAGTTTATTGTTTAGTACAAATCGCAGTTCAAACCACAATTAAACTGCAATTATACAAATCACAGGTGTTAATTTTATTAAGAATGAGTTAGAATTCAATTATTAAATTAGCCAGATTATATGATAGATTATCAAAATAACTGGCCAATTTAAGTTTTTCTTAAAATTTATTAATAAAAAAATGATTTTTTTTATTATTATTTATTAAATTTTATCAAAAAAAAAAAAATTATTTTTAAAGTTTATTAATGAAAAAAACAAAAATTTTATTGTAACATAATTAAGGTTGCTTGCTGAAACCTAAGAGTTTAGACAAGATAGTATTTTGCCAAAAAGCGAAATTCTGCCAAAACTATATTAAAGTTATATTAAAAAACTGGCAAAACTCTGGAGAAAAGCAAAACTGCTGAAACTTATTATAAATGCTGAAACTGCTAAAATTCTGCCGAAACTATAATAAATCTATAGTAAAATTTTGACGAAACTAATCATAGGATTTTGAAGAAGTTTAGACAAGTAACCT
Organism: Oehlia diaphana; assembly: GCA_003833135.1. Taxonomy (NCBI): domain Eukaryota; kingdom Fungi; phylum Glomeromycota; class Glomeromycetes; order Glomerales; family Glomeraceae; genus Oehlia; species Oehlia diaphana. Next base: position 39,427 of record QZLH01000153.1, on the reverse strand, counting down.
TAAACATAATTTTCTAATTTAAAACTTAAAAAGTTGTTAATTTATTTAATAATAAGTTTACTTTATATAAAAGATTAAAATTAGCTTGAATCATGGTTTGAATTGTGGTTTGACAAACTATAGTTTGTAATATTCAAACCGCCTAATATCAGTTCAGTTTCAAATTGCAGTTAAACCAGTTTCACCTAAACTGATACTATCTCTAATTATTACTATTTTATTTTATATTTTAATAAATGTAATACAAATTCAAATAATAATAATTTTAAATATAATAAAATAAGATATATTATTATATTCAAAATTTTATTTTTAATTAAAAATATGCGCTTTATTTTCAAAATCCAAATATATATCTTTTTATTCATTTTATTCTAAATTAATTTTTACAAATATTTCTAAATTTAATATTTTAAATAATTATATTTTTATTTATATAATTATATATTATATAAATATAACAATTTTTTTTTAAAAGTTTGCTATTTATTACTACCAAAATTTGCCAATATTACAAAAACTCATAATGGATATGAAAGATAACTTCCATTTTAAGAATAATATCAGATCAAATAAAATCTTTTGGAAATTTATTAAACCACTTGTCTTTCAATATAAACTTATATTTAATTCAATTTGTAGAAATAACTTTTAATAGTTTCTCTTTAAACAATACCTGATTTAATATTTAGGCCTCATTCACAGTTTTTTTTACTCCAAAAGGATTCAAGAATCATAATAAATGTCTTGCTGAGCTTTTTCTTTAAAAGTTTATACAATTTTTCTCAATTTTTACATTATTATTCTTTTTGTTATTTTTTTTCTTTTACTTTTATTTTATAAATAGAACTATTTGTTAATTAAAAGAATTTTAAATAGATATCCAGTAAGGATTGCTTTTCTTATGTCTTATTCTCATCTGATAATTAATCTTCTTATCCTGATATACTTTAAAGACTTACATAAATATAAACTCATCAATTCTAACATTTAGACAGATATTAAAGAAGTAATTAAAATCTAAAGAGTATACCAATTTGAGTTTTTTACTACTATACAAAGTTTACTTAAATCTAAAATTATAAAAGGATTAATAAGGTATTTTTAAATAATTCTAATTTTCTTTATATTGCAAAAAAAAATTATTTTTTAATTGTGATATAGATTCTGTAGATTTCATCATATAAAAGAAAAGCATTTGCTAAGAAAAATCATTTTATATGTGTCTTATTCTTTAAACGTAATTTCCATCTGACAGTGCATATGTAAGGTATTTATTATAATATGATGAGTAGTTCATTGATTAATAATGTTAGGTTTTGTTTAATGTAATTTAATTCATATGTAATTTTTATACTATATTTACTTAATAAATCAATGAATATACTGCAGTTAAAAAAAAAAATATATATTTATAGTATTTTTACAAAATATTAGTATAATTTAATTTTATCATCAAAATATTTAAATAATTTAAATAATTAAAAATATAAACTTATTTATTAAAAATACCAGATTTAATACTTTTTAATATCTTAAAAAAAAAAAAAGAAATTTAATTTTAATTTAAAAAAAAAAAGGTTTAAAAAAAATTTTAATATAATATAAAAAGAATATTACTATTTATCATCTGCAATAATTATTACTGATATCATATAATTTCTTAATTTTAATTAGAATTAAATGATTAATATAAAAATTCTTTTTTAGATTTTTGTATAATTTATTGCTTATTTTTAAAATAAATAAAGTTGCTTTTTTGAATTATATACATTATTCAGTTCAAATACCTAAAAAGAATATTTTAATTAAAATTATAAAATTTAACTAAAATTATATGATGTAATTTCTCATATTGAAAAAATTCTAAATATATAGTAAAAATAGAGTTATAATGTAATAAGGATTCTAAGCATTCCATATATAACTCACATTTGAGTTTTAGCAAATTCAATTAAAATTAGATTAAACTCATAATTTTAGATAGAGTAAATTAATTGAAAAATAATTAATAGTTATAATTATAAGTTTTAGTAAATTGTATTAATTTTACAAAGTTATATTTTATATTTGAGCAAATTGGTATTTTTTTTTTAAGTTTAATTTATTCTTTTTTTTTAACTTTTATAAATAATATTTTTAAAAATATCAGTTTTGGAGTTTGGGTTATATTTTGGCCAAAATTAATTATAATTCTGGCTAAAATTAAGTATAATGCAGGCTAAAAACCATCTGATTAGTTTTGCAACATTTTATTTTTTAATAATTATTTATATTTATTATTTTTGTTGATTATTATTTTATTTATAATCTACATATTTTTAATTATAAATTATAAAAATTGATAGTTTAGTTTATATAAGTTTTTTATTTTTTTTTATTAATAAAAAAAAAAAAAGATTGTTAATTTCAGTAAATTAACAATTAAATTTACTGATTTACAAATAAACTGAAATTATAATTTATTAAGCAAGTTTAGACCTATATTATTTTTAAATTTTACTATAACTTATATTTTGAATTTTAGCAAATTAGTATAGATTTAAAATGTGATAATTTGATTTTTAGCAAATTAGATCTATTTTAGTAGGAGTAAAAAGTACTTAAATTTATGCAGATCAATTATAAGTTATATACAGTATGTAATTTGTAATAAATAATATATTACTAAAAAATTATATAACATTATATTAGCAAAATTACTTTTAGCAATTTTAAATATAAATTAATAAAATACTTAAAAAAAATTCAAAATAAATTTAATAATAATAATAAATTTATATAATTTTTAAAATTATTAAAAAGATTAATTTATTTATTTTTTTCTAAAGTAATCTAAAGTAATGCAATTTGTAAGTTTATTAATTATATATAAGAGTACAAAAATATCTATAATATAACTAAGATGACACAAAGTGGTAAAAATGGTTTTCATAGCCTGGCTGGGTCAAAATTTTTTTATATTATTACTATGGCGGGTGGGAATTTTTTAAAAATTGATAAAAATTTCGCATATAAAATTTTTGAAAAAAAAAAATTAAAAGTTGGGTTGCCAGATTATTTATGAAATTTTTATATTATGAAAATCATAAAATCAAATTTGTATAGCCTAATTTATTAAAATTTTAAATTAGTTTTCCATCTATAAAATTGCTTCTGTGCCTTATCATCACCTTATAAAATTCACTTATATCCTTCAATAGTAGTTATTAAATTATATAGGATCACTATTTTATAATACTTAAGTAAATACTTTCACTACCCTCTAAATAAAAAAAAAAGTAAAGTTATGTTATATTTATATATTTTTGTATTATTATATACCTTTCAAAATACCCTATTTCTCTCTTTAATAAATTGGTTTATATATTATTTTATTTTTCCTAATGCTATTGATCATTATTCATTATAATTAAAATTTTTTTTTTTAAATCAAACTGAATATACTCTCCTTTGTCTATATAGTTAAAATCTGTTAATATATAATGTGTTAATGTGCTAATAGTCTTTTTCTTAAGTCTTATTTTTTTATGCCTTTAGTACATTCCCATTCTGCTACTACCTTACAATATAATTACCAAATAATATTATAAAATTCATTAACAAATACTTCTAAGAAAAGAGCTGCAATAGTTAATGCTATTCTCTTTAACTTAATAATGGTCTTGAGTTTCTTGTATTTTTCTTTTGAAAAAAAACTCCTTATCATTAAGTGAATAACTGAATATAAGAGATAGACATATCAAGATTAACACCAATTGTAGTAGCAAAAAGTTGTTATTTTATAAGAACAATTGTTGTATATCTTCTTAACTGAATTGAATATATTTTTTTTGTAATAAAAAATTTTGATTATTTGATTGCATTTACATACAGTATTATCAGCTACAATTGTCTACTTATTACTGAGCTGTTGGCAATATATTATATAATCATTATCTTCATTTTCTTCAAGACAAAATCTATATTTTACATCTTTATATAAGTTACACTATGTAACAAAAAAATCCAGAATATTATTTATATAATAAAAATGCATATTATACACTCAAAATAAATCTGATTTTCTTTGCGTAAATTGGATAATAAACTCATGACCAAGATCTATATTATGATATCATTTAAAGTTATAGTTGTTTCATTATTTTTTAAAAAATTTCACTGTAAATATTTATTTTGAACAGAAAAATATAACAAAAAAATAAATTAAGATTATAAAGCATTTATATATTGAATTTAAATTAAAAACATTTAAATATTGTTAAGAATAATGTAAAAAAGTTGATACTAAAAAATCAGCAATATAGTAACATTTATGGTAGAATGATGAGAAATTTACTCTTCAAAATTCTCCAATTTCGATATATAGTATAATTTTTTGAAATGATTATATAATAATTTTAAAATACTACTAAAGTACATTTAATATATCAAAATGTTTTTATTATACTTTTGTTATTATTTTGTAATTGTATTGTATCTAGGTCTATAAAAATATCTCAAAATAATATCACAATAATTTTTTAATATATTTATTATTATTTTATTATTATAGTAATTTAATAAACTTTAATATTATTTTGATATTTTAATTTCAAAAAGGGTGAATTTATTCCTCACCCCAGGTGAGTAATATTATTACTCACCCTATCACGTGATAAATATTTTTAGTTGGCTTATTTTTGATTGGCTAATTTTTTTAACTTTAAAATTTTTCAGTAACGCGGCATAACATATAATTTATTTGTAATTTTATTCTTTTGAAAGTTTATTGTTATTAATAGAAGAATAAAATACAAATGTTCAAAATTAAATTTACATAATTAGTATCAATAATAATGAAAAAACATGGAGATAAAAAGATAAAGTGATAGATATAATTTAATAGCAATATTTATTTGACACATAAAGTGATCCGAAAGCCAGAGAAATAGAAATCAACCCAATCAAAGATTAAAAATACATCCAAAATGATAAACCAAGAATAATACAAGAAATATATGAAATGTTTAATGAAACATTCGATGTTTGATGATATCGATGATCTTGATGTTCTTGATGTTGAAAATGAGCGAGATGAATGATGATATCAATATCGAAGAAGCAAAGATAATGAAAAGTAATAAAAAGCAAAGAAAAAGAAACAAAAATGAAAGGCAGGAGAGCGAAGTTGGAGAAAAAATGAGAGGAAAAAGGAATAAAAATAAGAACGAAAGGAGGAAAATGGAAGGGAATATGAAAAGGAAAAGAACGAAAATGAAACAAAGGGAAAGGGAGAGGATTAAGAAGAGAAAATGGAAAAGAAGGGGAATTAAAACGAAGAGAAATGAAAACGAAATGAAGAAGGATAAAAATGAAACAGAAATGAAACAAACAAAATGAAAATGAAATGATGAAAAGATCATAAAAGGAAAAGAAAATGAAAAATTGTTAGTAATAAAGACGAGGAAATAACAACCAAAAATTAAAAATAACAGAAATAAAACTACTCACTCAAAGAGAATCAAAAATCTAAAAAAAGAGAAAAATTTGGGAGCCACTAAAATCTAAACAAAGAAAAAATCTAAAAGTCCGAAACCTGAAAAAAATGAAAGGGAAAGATTAAGATCAAATATAAACAACAAGAACAAAACCTAAAAATAAAAAGAATTGAAAAGTAGTAAATAAAAAAAAGAAAAGAACATACCTTGATTATGAAACTGGAAGGACCCATTTCTTTCTTACTTCTTTAGGTTTCAGTAAATCTCCAAGATTTCAGGTGAGTATATTTTTTTTCGTTTTCATTTTTCATTTATAATTTATTTTTACTAACCAGTTGTTTCTTTATTTTTCTTTTTCTTTTAGCCAAGTTTTAAGAACCTAAAAGGAGGAAGAAAATAAAAAGAAAATGAAAATAACGGGAACAAAGATAAAAATGAAAGGAAAAACAAAGTGAAAAAACATAAATGAAAATGAAAGGGAAAATAAAAAAAAAAGGATATGAATTGAAAAAGGAAAATGAAACAAATAGGGATAAAGACAAAGACGAAAGGGAAATGAATGTAAAGTGGACAATAATAAATAAAAAATCCCATAAAAAGAAATAAAACAAAGTTAGTAAAAATGAAGCAAAAGTAAAAAAGAAAAAGAAAATTAAAGAAATGAAAAAATATACCTTTGAGTGCGAAATTGAAAGAGCCTGAAACCTAAAAGAAAGAAAAAATGCGATCCATATGTATATTTTTGACGTGAAACTAAAAGGAAGTAAACAAATAACTAATTGACTGGCATGATGTAATTGTAAAGCTACATCAGCCAATCAAAATTTATTACATAATAGGGGGTAAGAAATCATCTGGGTGAGGAATAAATTTTCTCTTTCAAAAATACCTTAAAAATATTTTGATATATTTTAAAAATTTTATAAAATAATTGCACAATTGTTTTAAAAGCCATTGTATTTAGGTCTATAAAAATATTTTAAAAAATTAGCCATTTTTAATAAAGTAGTTCGCTCAAAATAAATCCAATTTTTATCATTTAAAATGCAAAATAAACTTGAATATTAGAACTACATTTTGACATCTTTCATAATCATAATACTTTTTTTACTTCTTGAAAAATTATTACAAATGTTGATTTTTGAAAAAAAAATATAATGTGAAATTGTGAATTTAGAATGAACACAAAGTCATTAAAAATTTCTTAAATGTTATTAAGATCAATAGAAAAGTATAAATTAAAAAAAATTTTTTTGACTATTTATTGCACTTTATGCAAAGAAACACATATTAATTCTAAATTAGTTATAAAAAATTTTAATTTAAAAAAATTATTATTGTAAGCTTAATTATAAAAAAATTACTATATTAGATACCGTTTTAATTTGCTATTGATAAAATCTACAGGTTTTCAGTTTTCAAACAAGCTATTTTGCATATAATTTGGTGTGATCATCATGGCATTACAGACAATTTTTTAATTCTGATTTTTTTGTTACACACTGTATATCTTCTTTTCTTTATAATTTCTAAAGTTGGAAGCAAACAATTTAAAAGTTTTAAGTGTTTGATAAATCTGTTATTTATTAGTAATATTATGCAGTTGAATCCTATATTTTTTTGAACAGTATCTAAGTAACTTTTTCTTCTATTGTATTAGTTATATTTAAAAAGACTGATCTATATATATATAGTTGAAAGACATGCTGCATCTAATATAGATTTATACAAATTATTTATAAATTTTTTGATGTGTCTATTAACTATTTTACTATTCCAGTAAATATCATATATTAAATCCTTTTATTATAAATTTTTATTATTAATGCAAGTTAGTTTTTTTGTATTATTTTTTACCATCCTATTTGCTTCTTATTACCTTTGACTTCTAAATGACCTTTAACTTTACTAGCTTTATTTTTAATTATTTGTTACTTTATTATAAATAGCCAATTTTTTGAAATATTTTTATAGATCTAGATATAAATAATTGTGCAATTTTTTTTGTAAAATTTTTAAAATATATTAAAATATTTTTAAGGTATTTTTGAAATTAAAATATTAAAATAATATCAAAATTAATAATAAAATAATAATAAATATATTAAAAAATTATTGTGATATTATCTTGAGATATTTTTATAGATCTAGATATAATACAGTTATAAAATAATAACAAAAGTATAATAAAAATATTTTGATATATTAAATGTATTTTAGTAGTATTTTAAAATTATTACAAAATCATTTAAGATTAATTATACTATTTTTATATTTGCATTATGCTTGTATTTTATTTTTTTTATTTATTATATTTATTCTTATGTAATTAATACTAGTTTTAATTAATATAGAATCAATATCATTAAGTTTATTTTAACGATAACATTTTGATATCATTTTAATATCATTTTAATATTAATTTAATATCGATGTGATATTGAAATAATAATACTTTATTTTGATATTACTTTGATATTAAATTGATATTAAAATGATATCACTTGAAAACTTAAAGCTTCTGTAAAGTATTTATAGTAGCTTGTGAATCTATAATAATATTTGCTTTTTATTTTATTTGTAAAACTGATAAAATGGCTTTTAGTTCTGTACATATAGATGAAAACAGTGTTGAAAATTTAGATTTTAAATCATGTGCAGAATATGCACATTATTTGAAATTTTTATATATGCAAATTTGTATGCTGAATCTTTTAATATCAGTTGTACCAATTTTTGAATTAAAATCAAAATTCCATGAAGAATTAGAATATATATTGACTAGTTATAGTATAGTTTCAAGTGATATTATAAACTTTAAAAAAGTAGTTGATATAGGATCACTTGAATTATTTATTCCTCCAGATCAACTTGATACAAGATATAATTATGATTTTACAAATATTAATGACAATAAAAGAACTTTTATGAGAGGGAATTTTAATTATAACCGTCCCTATGGTTGGAAAAGATTTGCCCTCAAGGTTCTGGATAAATATGAAGACAACACTTGGCTTGGTGCTGAAGGCAGAAAAAGTGAACAACATTCAACACAAAATGAATGGCCAGGTATTAGATTATTATGATTATTATTATTATTATTTCATAAAAAGATTGATCTTTTTAAATATTTTATTAGTTTGTTATCATGGAATTGTCATATATAATTGTAGATCAATTGTCGAAAATGGTTATCTTCTGAGTAAGGGTAAAAGATTTAGATTTGGTGTAGGAATTTATTCTACACCTGATATTAATGTAGCTGCTGAATATTCTTTGAAATTCGCTCATAAAGGATCCTATTATATAGTTGTAATTCAGAATAGAGTTAATCCAAAAAGTTAATTAAGATTTCAAAGATGAAAACGAACATTGGTGAATATTGGATTGCACCGACTGGGGATGATATACGACCATATGGCATTTACATTAAGAAAGTTTTTTAAAGATGCTTCTAATAAATTTTCTTTACTATTTTTTCAAATAATTTTTTTATCTCTGTTGTAAAATTAAAACTTTTTGTGGTTACTGGCTTTCTTCTTTCCTACTTATTTGGAAGTATGAATGATAAAGTGATTAAGTGATCAATGAGCGAGTCATATTATATTCGAATTTTTTTATATCAAATTTACGTTGATTGTGTTTGTAATTTCACCCTTTTCACTTTTCTCATATTGTACTATCCTGATGTACATTTTCATAACTAAATAAAAAAAATGGATATAGTGTGAACTTCCCTTGATAGTCCTTAATATTCAGTTGTCATCCCACTTCAATTTAATTAGAGATCTGTGAGAGTAAAATATATCACGTTAGAATTTTTGAAAAGAAGTGAAAATTACGCAAATGTATTTTGGGACCGTTGTATAATTTATCTTATGATATCTCAATTAAGTTATTCTTTGTAATAATCTGGTTTTTGGCCATCAGAGTTATCGTAACTAATGGTACGTAGTCAAGATTTTTCTTTATAGTTTAGTATATTTCAACCGAACACGTTTAACATATAATATCGGAATTTAACGGGTGATAGAAAAACTTTGTCATTGAATATTAATCATATTTTTTCGGTTGTAGATCTGAATTAAACATAAAAGAAATTCAAAAGACTAAATTCATAACGAGTAAAAATGAGATTTTATTTTTGCAATCATAATTTGGAATTTTATTGGTAATTAGAGTAATGCGGTGTTATGTTCTCACAAAGAAGCCAGTCAGCCAAGCATGAGAAATCATATTTGATGTAACGATCAAAATTAGAACTCACAAAGGATCGATAGGCGTAGCACAGATTTAAATAATGTTTATCTCATAATTTACGAATTAATTTTCATGTGAATTTGAATAAAAATCGGTTATAAATGGTAAGCCCACCAAAATTTCGATCGGGTTTTCGGGATATCAAATTCGCGAAGAATTTTAATTGGCTAATTTCCACGTGAATGCTAAAGTTAAAACAAGTGATCGATTGATCTTTTTTTGATACTTTAATGGTTCAATAGTTTCAATACCTTTCGAGGGAATCACATTGAAAAAAAAAAAAATTATATTTCATCATTTATATCATACGAGATAGCCCTTTTTTTTTTGGGACAAAAGGGAAATAAAGAATTCTTTATTCGGTTATACTAAAAACGGGGGGTTATCCAACTAAATTTGATCATTATTGCGCATTGATAATTACTGAAAGTTCATTCGTTGAATTTGACCCAGGATTATCATAGAAATTAAAAATTTAAAATTAAATCTGTCAAAGATCGATCGTAATCTTAACTGGATATAAAACAATTAAAAATTATGGAACCGCTAATATTAATATAATGGAAATTTTTTTTTTTTTTTCCTAGTTAAGTAATCTCTTGAAAGTTATTTAACTTTTGTTCCGTTGAACCTTTTAAAGATAACGTGTAGAATTTATTGGTTAAAAAATTTCATCGATCATATATGCACATCGTAGCTTTTCATTTTTAAAAGCAGCAAAATTCGAAATAAAATTTTTTTTCACATTAATGACTATTCTTTTTTTAAAAAAAAAAACTCTTAATGAAAAAAAAGATATGTAAAGATGGTTATATATGGATATCCAGTAGGTAGTGTATAATCGTTCTTTCTTTATCATGTTTGAGACTGATTTTTTTTTTTCTCGGTTTTTAAAATTGTAAATAAATTGCATTTTTTTCTTTAGGCGACATTGTCGATTCAACTAAACTTATTGTTCCTGACGATCTTCATAAAATTCACCTTACGCCCTCTAGATCAAAATTCATAGTCATTGGAACGAAAGATTCAATCTTTAACTGGATGAAATCTAATGGAAATGTTCTTTGTGGATTTGATAATGAAACTCGATTCACTTCACATCGAAAATTATCACAAAGATTTACAACTAGGAATAAATTTAAAATTTGTTCAATTGAACCTCATAAAATGCTTAAATTTGAATTATATGATGAAAATGAACATGACGGTATATTTAAAAGAATGTTCTCATCTTCTAAGATGAGACTGGAAATAAAAGCTAAACATTCATCAAAACATATGGAGACATCTTCAGTTATGAGTGTTAGTGGAAAAAATGGTATAAGCTTACAAGAAGTCTTGATGGCCTTAAAAAATAATCCTTCAAGATCAAGAAGATGCTATAACTTAAGTTCAGAACAACTCGCAAGAGTCACTTGCGACTACGAATAACATTTAATTTTCTTTATAAAAAAAAAATAATTACTACTTTATATGATTTTGCTAAAATAATGAATTATTGTTTAAAGTCGTTTAGATAAATACCCAAATGTAATATATGATTTAAAAAAAAAAGAATTCCTCACTCACGATTTTTATTTTTATTTTTTATTTTTACTATGCTATACTAAGAAATATTTATTATACATATTATTATTATTATTACCTTTATTCCCAATAATATATATAACTAATTAGCGTTCATTTCATTCCTTTCATTCATTTATTAGCGCATTCATTCATTTCATTCAACAACGCTATTAATTGAATTATTTATGATTTTTTATCGCTTTTTGCTCAAATAAAGAATACGCTTTTAAGAAATTTGTAAATTATCAAATTATCAAAAAAAAAGAGAAGCTAATCACGTAATTTTTATATGATCTTCACTTGATCTATAATACACGTTATTTGAAATATTTAGTTCATTCTAAATTTCATCACATTGTTATTCGTGGCTCAATAAAATGTCAAATTTGACAATCCAAGGATCTAATAATGGTTTACGTAAAAGATAATCGATCATTCAATATAGTTTAGGCTGAAACAAGCAAATAGTGTGTTTAAAATACCCTTCCTTTTTGTCTTCAAGATAAGATCTTGAATAACATCTATTGATAAATGAAATTGTGTGACTGTTCAAGAGCTATTATGTTATTCATATTTCAGCCAATCAAAAATCTTTGTTTAAGATATCCCTTAACTTCACATAAACTTTACTAATTAATGAAATATATATATGAAAATGTGAAGTAATAAACCAATAAAAAACCAATACCTTCTCTCTAGAATTTGGATCAATTAATAGAACCAAAGTAACTTTTCTGGTTAATGGGATTTTCACAAATTTTGGTCTGAATACATCATATATGATATATTGCCGGCAAAGTCATAATTCCGGTAAATCGGTATAATTCGGGCCTATATGAACGCATATGAGCCCATCTCTCCATATTGACCTTTGATTCTATCCCCAAATTTCAAGTCTATTATTAACTCTATCATTTAATTATGACATCATTATGCATTTCTTAAAATAATTGACCATTCGTAATATTTTAGCATATCATTACTTTTTTTTTCAATCATATTACAAAAATTTACACGTTAGTATCAAATAAAGATATTCACATTAAATCATTAAATATGATCCCATGACTTCAAAATAATTATTCTCGTATGGAAAGCGTGGATGATCCTGCCAATCACACTTTTAACGTTGGGAAAGGCCGTGCAATATTATTTCAACTAGAAATTATAATATGTTTAAGATTTTAAAGAAAGCTTTAAGAGAGAAAAACTTATATTCGGGTCTTAAATAATAAATCGAAAATACATTTTATTAATAACATTTATTTGGATGATTTTAAAAAAGATTATCGGATTACACAAAATGCTTCACCCTTTTATTTTGTATTAACCCTGATAGCTCGGTCATTGTAGTTAAAATTCAGAATATCCGAAAACCGGATTTGGAAATAAAAGTAATAAAATGAAATAACCACATTCACTTTTCGTTCGTGATCTATAAATATAAGCCATATCCCTTTTCCTTTTTTTTCTATTTCAAATTTTTTTCGCAATTTTAATTTTAACTGAAATTCAAAAATTTTCTTATTCAAATTCTTTTTCGCAAATTTAATTTAACTGAAATTCAAAAATGTCTAATAACAGAAGTGCTTTATTCTTAGGTGCAACAGGTATGACAAAATATATTGTATGCGTGTATGTACACGGTATATATTACAATGTTCATGTTTTGTAAAAAAATTATAGGTGCGGTCGGCAAGGCTCTTTTGATTGACTTGTTAAAAAGTGGAAACTATAAGACCATTACTACAATTGGCCGTAGAGAATTTGAATATAATGGTCCTAATAAAGAAGCTCTTGTATGTATTTAACATTACATTTTGTAAAAATATTTTTTTTTTCTTTATTAAATAACGAATAAATCCTTGTAGATTCAAAAGGTCGTTAGTTTTGAAAAATTAGATGATCACAAGGAAGCATTTACTGGTTCATACGAGTAAGTTACCAAAATAAATTAAATTATAAATCGGTATGAAACTAAAATTTCTTTATTTGACATCTCATTTTTCTTTCTGCATAGTACCGTATTTTGTACATTAGGTACAACCAGGGCAGAAGCAGGGTCCGTAGAAAATTTTGTTAAAATTGATAAAGATTACGTAATAAATGCGGCTAAATTAATTAGACAACAGAATCCTTCAGAGGATTTACAATTTCTTTATTGCTCTTCCGCTGGAGCGAATCCGAAATCATCATTTTTATATATGAAAACCAAAGGCGAAATTGAACAGGAATTAACTGAAATTGGGTTTAATAAAGTTACTATATTTCGTCCAGGTGTTCTAAAAGCCGATAGAGTTAGATATAATTTCAGATACATTGAATTGTTGTTTGTTTTATTTGTTAATTTGATCGATTATGTTATCCCAAGAAGAGCTATTGTACATGTAGATGTAGTTGGTAAAGGTAAGTTTTTAGGTTTTTTTTTTCTCTCCTTTCCTTTCCTTTCCTTTCCTTTTATTTATTTTACATGCATTATACATTAGCTATGAGAAAAGTTGCTACTGAAGAAATTGAATTTGAGGATCCTGAAATTACTCTTGCGGATAATGGAACTCTCATTGAAACAATTAATCATCAAAAAATTCATGAAATTGCAAGTTGAATGGATATCACAGACACTGTAAAAACGAAATATAATTCTCATTTGTTTCAAATAAATAATATTTTATTTTTTATTATTATTATATATTTATCAATATATATTTTAATTTGCAACAGACTTTATTTATATAATATTCATACAAAAGCTGAACTCCCAAGATTTTGCCGAGCGTACGTTATTTACTAAAGTATAAATAAATAAAAGTATTAAATATCTTGAGAAGAGAATGTTATAAAAGAAAGAGTAATATTTTATATGTTTATCGTTTAAGCGCAAAATGTTCATTTTAGAATTCATTTATATATTATTGATATTTATTGAAGCGCTCGTTTAAGAAATTTATTAATTGTTAGTTTCTATTCGATATACGAACTTTCAAGTTTTTCTAGAACTTGTTCTTTTCAACATTAGCTTGAACAAGACAAAAATTCAATACTAGACATGAAATATCATATCTGATATCAAAAAAAAAACGAAGAATAAATTTTTAATGCGAAAAAGTAATTGAAAATACTATTGGCTCGAAAATGATCATGTGACATATTTAATGATTCTTTAAAAAATATATCCGAGGTGAAATTCAAAAAAAAAATGAAATAATTAATAAAGTTTTGGCATTCAAACCAATTGGATATTTAAAAATCAAACTTTTTGATAATTACTAGCAGATGAAAGGTACATACAAGTACGAATGGGTGTTATGATGTTTTTATTGAATTATTATTGATGTTACGATTGATGCCATACAATTATAATGTATTCTCCACCTGATTTCAATTTTGCTGAATTTGAATGAACCAATTATCAGCTGGATGAAATTTGTTAATAATTAGATTTGTGTTATTTAATTTGTAAATCAATTATTCAAATACCTTTCAGACACTTCAAATAAAGACATCAATGAAATATATACAGTTTTAATCTCCATCTTTTTTGCATAATAATGTTGAAAATAAAGAATAAAATTAAGGTTGTAACTTTTCTTGTTAATACTGAATCTCCAATGACTATTTACAATTTCAGAAATTATGATATTTTATTAAGTAATATTGATTCAAATGATCTTACAAAAATATTCCAAATAAATCAAATATCTTTCAGACATTTTGAATGAATTTAACACAGGGTGCGGTGAATACATTATTTCTTATATAAATTAATATTTAATATAAAATTTAATTATATATTTAGGGTAATATTATTTGACGACCCGTCACCATGGCGATACTCAAATTTTTTTTAGTTGTACTACGTAATTTTTATACTTTAATTTTTATGACATTTATAATAATTTGTAACCGTAATTTGAATAGCAATTATAGTAATTAATAACAGTAAATCACATGTAATTAGAAGCATATTAATGCATATATTTTAATAAAGCTTACTTTTCAAACACTTCATTCTCTTTATTAACATTATCCAATTTTTCCTTACATGTTTTGCTATTATGTCCTTTTTGTTTACACAATTTACATGTGTATTGAGTTTTAGTATTAGATAACTCTAAAGTATTTTTCATTCTCTTGTTTGATTTAGGGTGACCTTTTGGCCTTCTTTCAACAGGATTTCGAATATTCATGATATTATCACTTTTGCTGTTGTTATTACTGTTACTAACACCACCATTACTATAATCAACAACAATTCTTGGCTGCAATTTTTTTTGAATTGACAGAAAAACCTTACAAAGTTCTCAGTAAGTATCCTCATTGTTGTTTTCAATTACATCAACCATTACTTTTCTTCCTAAACCCCAAAGTTCTCCAAACTTACATTTTTTTGATATAGATTTAGCTATTTCAGTATTTATTGCTGAAGTTTCAACTTGAATAGCAGATCCATTTGAATTCAAAAATTGTGTTGGCAGAGAATGTGTCTTTAATGCTGACATATTCATTGAAGAAATAACAACAAATTCTTTATTTAATATATCAGTCCCTTGAAATATATCTTTATACCAATGCTGATTTACCAAACCAATGTGAGATCTAGCAGTAGATATAAGGGTTATTACATGGTAAAAATGGTGACATAGATAATTATAAGTCTTGTTGATTATACACATGCAGAGAAAGGATTATTTAAAAGACATACAAAGTGAAATGTCTTTTGACTTGTTAAATATACAACCTCCCATACTTCAAGAATCAAAGAGGTGTCTTCTAAAAATAAACTTATTTGTACTTGTAGACAATCAAATAGGTTATCAATACATTGATTTGATTCATTAAATATCTAAGTAAGAGTTAATTAATTATTTTTTAAAAATTACTGCCATTAGAAATAAATCAAGCAAAATTAATAGCATAAATCTTATCATTTTCTTAAAATGCAAAACTTCAAGATCAATTTTTACAGCATGATAATAAAGACTTAGTTCTATTTGTTCTTCATAATATTTGGCATTACAAATTTATTCAGCTACTGTACTACTGATCCAAAAATAAATTTTAATACATTTTGAGATCTGATTTAAAGTATAGTTTGATGCCAATTTATGAATTTGCAATAGTCAATTTCTTCTTAATATTTTTCTTCTAATGTATTAAATAATTCACATAATGAAAAGTTTGAATTCCAAAAAGTCATTTTAATACTTAATTTTCATCTTTATTGCGAGAAGTTATTTATGCATTAGCAGTAAAATATTTGCTAGTAAAAACATATGCCCATGATTGAAAATTACATTCTAAAGATCTTATCAAATAATCTTTAGCTTGTAGGTAATTCTGTAGTAATATCTTCTACCTTTTATTGAATAAATAAATATATAAATTAATTACAATATACTTTCTATTAAGAACTATACAAAATGAACAATTAAATTTATTTAATTTCAAAGCGCAATAAATAAAATATTACAATAAATAAAATAAAACAATGTAAGAATTTGAATAGACCATGATAAAAAAAATAATAGAGTCTAATAAAACAATAACAGAATCTAGTGATTACAACAAAAAAAATTAATGATGGAATCTAATTAAAAAATGATAAAGTCTAATGATTACAGTATAATAAAAAGGTTAATGGAATTACAAAAAAAAACAATGGTGGAAAATAGAAAACTTGTAAGTATAATAGCAAAATTTTGTAAAAAAATTTAAGAAGTTCTATAATACAATAAATATACCTTTTATTAAACTGTTTTTCTGTTAAACTGTTTCTTGTTATGTGAAAGTCCTTCATAAAATTATCAAAATTAGATTCAAGCTTTTTCTTTAATTACTTTAACAAGTTTTGACCTATATGAGAATCCTGCTTACTTATAATAAAGGTCACTGTAAAAAATTACCGTATATAGCGGGCCACAGTACCCGGGTATCTTGCAAAAATTGGGGGTTTGACCCTGTACCCCCGGGTACTAAACAAAGCCTAAAAATTCCATTTTTTGCGAATATCTCACGATCTACCGGTCTAATTTGAACGATCTTTTT
The DNA here is from genome assembly GCA_003833135.1 of Oehlia diaphana. Taxonomy (NCBI): domain Eukaryota; kingdom Fungi; phylum Glomeromycota; class Glomeromycetes; order Glomerales; family Glomeraceae; genus Oehlia; species Oehlia diaphana. Next base: position 22,073 of record QZLH01000153.1, on the reverse strand, counting down.
TTTTTATTTTGAAGAGCTCAATGAGAGCTATCAAATAAAAAAATGATGGCTCAAATCTGATCACTGGATCACGAGATAATTGTAAAATATCCCCCCGGGTACTATACAATTCTATGAAATTTTTCAAGGGGGGTACTATGCATGGGGGGGGTACTATGGCCCGCGATATACGGTAGTCTTATTTTACCGTACTTTTTTCTTAAATTCTATTGGTTAATTAGCTATTAAAAAGGAAAAAATCATAATAATGTAATATAAATATTTTTTCATAGTAGAATTTGCAAAGAATTTTATATATGATTTTTACCTTAAGCCTAGGAATAACCTATCTTATAAGTAAATGGAATCCTGCTCTAATACATTTACAAAGTATACGGATACAGGTTAGATGATTCTGAATAGTAAAAATAAAGTGATATTAGAATGTAATAGTTTAATCACAAATTGGCCTTCATCTAGTGTTGGAAATTCAATATGCGGAGTGTGCGCACACACAAATTTTTAAAAACTTCACACATAACCAAAAATTTTTGTGTGCGCTTTACGCACACAAAAATTTGCATATCTGACACATTCTTATATATTTTTTACATTTCCGCACATTGGGATAGTATCTACTAAAGTGATCAGCATCGTGATTAAATTGGATGACTAAAATATTATAACTCGAATGTATAATATATTACCCGTGAAAAGTTGTAAATAGGTAAGCACCCCTCCAAAATTTTGTACACCATTAGTCACGATATCCGCAGAAGAACTAAAAAGTTTAAGATCTACAATAACAAAAATATATTTCGTATGAATTTTAAGTTTAGGCCAAAGATTTGGGTGATCATCTAAAAAAAGAAATGCGACGATATAAACCATGTGCAAGCGATATTTCGATGAACGTTTTTATTCCCGGGTTTTGCTATACTTTCTACATGTGTTCCCCAGTTCCCAGTGAAAGTGTTTTGCAAGGGCTAAAATGACTTCAGTATATTCTCTGTATCCATGGCTTTCTTTAAATAGTTTTCATCAGGATATTAATTACTACAATTGACTATTTTATAATATGCCAATAATTTCTTCCAGCGATCCAAGAGACCATACTAAAGAAAAAATTTATATTTTTTTTAAGCCCAATCTATATGCACGTCATTCGTCATTAAAATCATATGAATATCCTTACTATATATCACATGCTTAATAAATCCAAATCTTCCAGTAAGTGATATGTATTTATTACGTCTCAATTTCTCCGTCTTTTGACTAAAAAAGACCACTGTTTAAAAATTATTTATTTATCTTTTAAGCTGTAGTGTAACAAAGTTAGTTAAAAACGTAACAAAACTTTCGGAAAAATTAAAATTATTCTTCCCAAAATTAGAAAATTAGAAATACTTAACAAACAAGTTCTTTCTATTTAGAGTAAAAAAATATGACCTCATATAGTATTAACATTTCAGTAGGAAGATTCCGTAATGACTGCGCCACACACTATATCCTTATCAACGATAAGGTAAACAAAAATCCGATTGTAATACAACAAAAATCCGATTGTAATACATCATAATAATAACAATAACAGCAATAGATAAGAAGATAACAGATAACCTAGTACAAAATTACAAATTTACGATCCCTTATTTGTCATTTAAAAAAAAAAGGGTCATTTTTATTTTCTTTTCAATATTTTAATGTGCACGGTTCGTCGGTTCAACATCAAAAAACGTATATAAACAGGAATACTGATTTTCAAGTTGCATATTCAATTCTTATAAGAATTTTTTTTTTTACGCCTCAAATTTAGAAGAAAAATTTTTCTTCTTCGAAACTTCTAAACTAATTATGTCATATTCATCAAAGTTTTTACCTTCTTACAAGACCATTTTTGTTGATTCTACTGACGATATTCAACTAGAACTCCTATACAGTATAGGAAGGAATAAGGTTTGTAATATATAAAAAATAAAAAAAAATTTTTTTGTCATTCGATATATAATATCTTTTATTTAGATACAACACGTAAACTTGCCACCATTATTATTTATTCACGGTTCATATCACGCGGCTTGGTGTTGGGAAAACTTTCTCGGATGGTTTGCTGGTAGGGGCTTTGACTGTTTTGCTGTGAGGTAAATAAATTTATAAAAAATTTGGTTCAAAAGAGCAAAAAATTTATAATTATTAATATAATATCCAGTTTACGTGGACATGGCAACAGTACAAGGGTAAAAAATAAAGCTGCAACGTGGACCTTGGAGCAATATGTTGAAGATGTATGTTTAAGAAAAAAAAATATAAAGAATTTCTTTAGATTTTTGATTCACGTATAATTTTTTAGGTTTCGTCAGTAGTTGACTTTTTACGTACAAACACTTCATTGAAACCAATTATAATCGGGTAAGAATCATGGCTTTTTTATGACTTTTATATTTTATATATATTCATTTTTTTTTTTCTCGATTTTTTAGTCACGCAATGGGTGGAGCTATATGTCAAAAATATTTAGAAACTTCATTTGATAAGATAACTTCATGCGTTTTGCTTTGCTCAGTTCCTCCAACCGGTTCAGTCTATTCGTTTTCAAATTGGTTTTCGAGAACTCCTGCAGCACTCTTTACTTTACTACTTCAAAGTTCCTACCTTTTAATCTCGACTCCAGAAAGAGTTCAGAAATCCTTCTTTTCACCAAACCTTCCGCAGGATTTACTCAACCAATATCACTCTAAATTAGAACCAACCGTTAATACAAAATTAAATTTACAAACATTGACAACTTTCGTTGACAAAAAGAAAATTATGAGTCAAAAAGACTTCTCAAAATCGATGATTATAATTGGCGGCGAAAAAGATTGTATTATACCAGTTGATATGGTGGAAGAATCAGGTAAAACGTACGGCGGGATTAAAGTTAATATTGTGAGAGATGTTGCTCATGATGTGATGTTGGAAGTAAAATGGGAAGATGTTGCTTTAGTGATTTTAATGAGAATTCAAGAAAAATTATTTGAACAATGTGCTAAGTTATATTAATGCTATAACAGCAAGTAATAATATAATCTTGGTGATCTGATGAAGAACCATTTTTTTCAAAGTGATATTTATGTAAGATTAGTTGTATAAAAAATCATTGGGTAAATAGATTGTTTAGATTGTAAATTAGTAAATATGGCGTAAATAATAATATCGTCAAACATTTTAAGTTATTTTCATTAATTATATGTTACAAGCTAAACGGGTGATACATTGTACACTAAATTTATTTTATATATCCTACTTCCGATTGTAAATATTGTAAAAAAGTAAAAAAAAAAACTTAAAAACTCAATCAAATCAAATTGCGTAATTCTTCGCTCATGAAAGTTTTTCGATTCCTTCTCTATCATATATTATTCCTCAAAACATTGTAATAAATTTAATAATCGATCACATAAATTTTTTTTTAATTGTCAACAATGCATCGAATTAGTTGCAATAACGATCTTCATTTTACAAATTACCAATCAAATTTGTAAAATTTTTAATTTGAGCTTAAAGGCTATATCTATAGATCAAAACCATTGAAAAAATGCATGTAATGTCTCACCCTTCAAAACAAATGTCTGATCATAGATTGTTGGATTTAGCATTTATATCGCTGATCTTGTGACCTTGTGCCCATATGACGCTTTATGACTTGTTAAGAGTCAAATGAGTCATCGCGAATACAACACGTGTAAAATATTATAAATAGACTACTATATCAAGTCACCAACATTCGGATAATTAGTTATTCGGATTTTAGTAATAATAAATGGATAATAGTGAAAAAGCCGATCCGTGGTCACCAATAAATTATAAACTTCACGCAAATTTTGTGCCAAAATTAGTAGAACATGGTCTTATCACGCTTCTCTCTCCAAAACCATATGAAAGAATTTTAGATTTAGGATGTGGAGATGGAATGTTAACATATAAAATTCAAGAATCGTGTAAAGAATGTATTGGAATTGATAAAAGTCAACATATGATCGAAGAAGCTAAATTAAATGGATGTAAAGATGTTAGAGTAGTTGATTGTGAAAAACTAATCGAATGGGCTAATAATGGAGGTTTTGTTGGATATTTCGATAGTGTGTTTTCGAATGCTGGTATGTATTCTAAAAAGAAATTGAACAAAAACGAGGAATCCCAAACTAATTGATCATTTGATTAGCGCTCCATTGGATGAAAAATCAAGAAGCTGTAATTGAGGGAATCGCAAAATGTCTTAAGCCTGGCGGTAGATTTGTGGCAGAACTTGGAGGCTTCGGAAATGTGCAAAGTGAGGATTTCTAGTTGAATATCACGTAAATTTCCTCAAATAAAATATAATAAAATAATTCATTTTCTTTTAAAAATTTATTCATGAAAGGTGTCGAAAAGTCTTTGATTAGCGCTTTAGACAAACGCGGTTATAACGGAAAAGATCTGTCACCATGGTGAATATTTATATTTTAAAATTACATTCACAAAATTCTCTTTTGTTCTGATTTAAAATTCGAAAAATTATTAAAGGTACTTCCCATCACCGGAAGATTACACGCAAATCTTAAGCAAATATAAATTTAGCGTTAGTCATATTTCTCATTTTTCAAGGCCAACGGAACTACCAACTACAATTAGTGGATGGGTTGAAACGTTTGGATTCTCCTTTTTGGCTCCTTTGGAAGATAATGAAAAAGAAATTGTTAAGGGTGAAGTTGAAGAAATGTGTAGGAATGATGCATTTAATAGTGAAACTGATAAATGGACTCTTGATTACGTAAGATTAAGAACTGTGGCGCAATTAAGCAGTTAAACGCAATCACTGCGTACAAGCTACGATTTTTCTATTTTCTGGTTCTATACCAAAAATAGGCCTTCCGTATTTTACCCACGCTTCCCAATGTAAATCAAGAATAGTTTAATTAGTTTAATTTTTATTGGTCTTTAAATTCTATAAACCATTCTATTTAAATAAAGACTATTATTATTTAATCGGATTTTTAACCATTGAAATTCACAATTGTAAAAGGTAGCCACATGAAGATTCTGATTATAAGGTTGATAAACATTTTTGTAATACTTAATAAACAAGAATTTTTTGCTGATAAAAGATGATCTACTTTTGCTTACGCCTTAGGGAGTTTTTTCTCAGAAAATGTCATTTTTCAAAGAATTCAAACTATCAATTTTAGAGTTTTTAGTTCTTATTATTTTAATTTTAACATTATATGTTCTAAAATTTTATTATGATTATTTCACTCGTTCAATTTCATATCCGGGTCCACTTCCGTTGCCTATATTAGGTAATTTACATCAATACTTTTATTATAGTAATGACCTTCAAGCTTGGCTTCATCGTCTGAGTTTGAAATATGGAGATGTGTTTGAACTGTATTTTGGGTCCAGTAAATATTTAATGATTAGTGATTCACGGATAGTCGAACGAATAATGAGTTCAGTAAAGGACAATAATTACTTTGTGCGAATAACAACTCGAGATGGATTAGATGACTTACAAAAAGGACATAATGGAATATTATTTAATGTAGATTTTAATTCCTGGTCCTATATTAAGAAAATTTTTATTAAAGCTGTTGCGGCACCCAATGCACTAAAATTCGGCATGAAATTAATTGATAGCGGTTTTCAAGATTTGGAAAAGTTCTGGAACTTATTGATCGAAGAACAAGGTCAATTTGTGTGTGACGAACAAGAAAAATCCGTAGAAATTGATTTTATACCGTGGGCGAGAAGAATTTTCGCCGAAACTATAATGTTGATGACTACCAATCGACATCCTAATTTACTATCAACTTATTATGATAGGATCACCAATAAAAATCCTCAAAAAAATTTGTATGAAGAATTTTTTGATCGTTTGAGTATTGCATCTGATTGTGTGCAATATTATCTCGTGGTTCCACCATTTATACGTAATTTTCCAATTATAAATATCTATACAAACTACCTATACAAGAATATGACGTGGACGAGAAATTACACATACAATTTGGTCAAGGAGCGCCTAGAAGAAATTGAAAGTATTGATGATAATGAGAAGTTGTCCACTGATATGTTAAGCATGTTATTGACAGCTAATAAATCAAATGATAACAATGAGAAACCTATGACCAATGAAGAAATCGGTGATAATATTGCAGAGATACTTATTGAAGGAGTCGATAGTGTATGTATTATCATTTATTTCATATTCTATTTTTTAGATAAATTGTTAATAATTATGGTAAATTTTTTTTTAAAGCCCTCGAATACTTTATCGTTTGTTCTTTATTATATTGGAAACGATCCGGATATTGAACAACGAGTTCTTGATGAAATTGATAAGATATTTGGGGATAGACCTGATTTTAACGTTACCTATGAAGATCTAAGTAAACTTGAATATATTGAAGCTGTAATAAAAGAAGGTGAGCATTATTATATTTTATCACTTCGATCAATATATTAAACACTGTTTAACCTTGTGGCGATAATTTTTAGTTTTAAGGGTTAGGCCAGTTACAGCAACAATTACACGTTTCGCCACACATTCTGATCAAATTGACGAGTTCCAAATTCCTTCATCAACACATTTATCAGTCAATATTTTGAGTTTACACGTGCACCAAAACTATTGGGAAGAACCTACGAAATTTAATCCCTTGAGATTTTTAGCAAGTAGCAATAATGAAAAAGAAACTTATGACAAAAATGCTCTTGTATATTTTGGTGGTGGGTTACGTATGTGCCCAGGTAGACAATTTGCAATGACTTTACTTAAAATGATGGTTGTTTTGTTATATAGTAAATATAAGTTTGAGGTGATTACTAAGGAACCTTTGGCACAAAATAGTATTAATACTCAATGTAAAGAATTGAAAATTAGAATTAGGTGCTTGAAGGGATAAATTTGCTTTCATATGTGTATTTATCGTCGCTTGGCAAACATCTTAATAGATCTAAAATCAAATACACATACATTATATCACTTTTTCACAAAAATCATTTTCGTCTCAAATTATATTCATTCATTTATTACACTCATTTAAAACATCACCACATAACCTCACTATTATGCCATTACTTTCTCATTACCTTTTCCTCTTTTACAACATCACCACATAATCTTGTTACCCTCTTATCCTTACTCTTACGCAATTTTTCCAAAAATCTTAAATATTTATATATTTGTAAAGAATTATCTGAAAAATTTTTTAATACAAAAAAAAATAATTTGATCTATTTAAACAAGCATTTTGTTTTTTTTAGCTAAAATTTATTTTGATTTTCAATTGTTATTAGAATTAATAATTCTACTATAATCAGTACTATAATCCATAAATAATATTAGTAAAACCGGATTTTTAATAAAATTTGAAAATAGGGTTTATTATTTTCAAGAATAATAATAAAAAATGAATGTTAAAATATCTTGGTTTCAATAAATGCAAAAATATGAATGAATTTGGATATATAGCTATTAAGAATTAGCTTTTAAAATTAGGGTGGGGAAGGTCCGTTACAGTCCGGTTAAAGTCCTTAAGTCTGAATAATGATGCCGACTTAACTGAAGCTAAATGATGAAATAGTTTAAACATTTTGCATTTTAGTTACAGCTTGTTATTATAATTGTTAAATGTCATAATAAAGTTTAAATAATAGCTTGTTAAAACCAAAATAAGCTCTTATGTACAGTATGAAACGCGTTTAAACAAATTAACACTTCTATATGAATTTATAATAAAAATACAAATTATTTTAATAAAGAACTTTATGTGATAAAATTGATAAAATTTAATTGTTATTGTAAAACATTTTATAGTTAAAAAAAGGTAATAAAAAACGTCTGTAAATGAAGTGTTTTAACATGTTAGAACAATTTCAACAATTCAACGATGTAGGATTTTTGCTAAAACAAGTCGGCATCACTAAGTCTGAACTATTTTTATTATTTAATTAATCAGCTGATCTAATGTTGATATTCTTGTAATACCATTAAGCCACATTAATTTTTTTCACAACGAAACTATTAATTTTTTCAAAAATTATTTTTCCCTTTGCGGCTACTTCCAATTCCTTTTTCAAGCCAGCTTTTTGAACACAATAAAGCGCGAGCTGTTTCTGGAAGCATCCTATTCCTTATAGTATTACTTGCTACAGAGAAAGCTTGTTCGCATGGTACACTGGTAGCTTGGATAGACAAATAATCTCGTGCCATTGCTCCCAATGCTAGAAATTCTCGAAAATGAGCTTTCCACCATAGCAAAGGTTCAACATTATCATCACATGGTAAGGCAAGATACCGATCAAGTTCTTCATAAATTCCAGATGACCTTGATCTCCTTACTGATCTTTCTGTTTGTGAATCTGAAATAGCCAACCGTCTTCTCTTCAACTGATGGAAATATTCACGGTTGCTTACTGTGATACATTATACTCTGCAAAGTGGCTTTTTATTGCATTTACTGCATTTGTTGATTCTTCTCCTGTTGCAAACAAAGTAAGTTTAGTACGTGGATCTAAAATTGTAGCTATTATGGTGGATGAATCCACCACTTCCCAATACTGTTTAATTTTTTCAAGGATTGATGATGCCACTTCACTTTGACTAAATCCTTCTTCTCCAATATAATCATTTAGATGCTGTTGAATCCCAAGAAATAAGAACCTAATATCTGAAATAGTGGGATAAGAGGAGGCTGAAAGTAGTACAGTTGCCTTTTCTAAAGGCTCAAGTAGGATTTAGAAGGAGTTGTACAGTAAAGGGTGCGTTGCCCAGTGTATCAACTTTTGTTGTTGGTGAAGCAAGTAAAGAAGTTGGATTTTCATGAGAAATTTTCCCGCTATTTAGCAACAATATTTGCAAGGGATAAAGAGGTAGTTGCAGTGTGGTTGAGAATTTTACAAGGTTGCTGTGAAATTTATCTTTCTAAGAACTTTGGTTGGCTCGACAAAAATAATAAGTATATTGAAAATATTACGAACTATCTAAAAAATATATCAAATAATGCTCCCGCGATATCAGAAGATAACAAAAAGGATTTTCTCAAGGTTGTGGCGTGTTACAACTTAAGTATAGATTGAATAAGCTTAAGGATGCTATTAAATTCTAAATATGTTAAATCTTTCAAAGATTTTTTTCAGCTAAGGTTGGTGATACAAATAATACAGATACGATCACAATATCTGGAGTTTGTAGCGAGTTTTACAAAAAGTTAAAAATGATCCTGAAGTCCCCACAAAATTTTTAGAACATCTTAAGAAAGTGGGTCTTATATGGTGTTTAATGTTCGAGTTTGAATAATTAAAGGGGATCCTATTATTATAAATAAACAGCCCATATATTCGTGGAAAAATATTATCAAAAGATTTATTGATGAAGACAAATATAACCATTTCATGGATAGGTGTTCAAAAAATCCTGAAGTAATGGAAAGTATCAGTGAAGTATATACCGACAATGCTACAAAACAACAACAACAGCTTGATGGTGATGACGTTAATCAATAAAAATATTTACATGCAGAAATGAGCATATTGGCCTTAATTATCAAAAAGAAAATTAATAATAGGGTGTTTATAGCAGTTTCCAAAAGTTGATATTTATCGGACTTTTCATTGATTTTGTGATAAAACAAGGATATAATATTGCCATATACGGAAAACACATGAAAATATATTGTAAGTGGATATTGCCGCATATAGAGAATAATGACTTCAAGGCCAGATTCCTGAAATATCTACTAGAAAATATTGATCAAATTATAGAGCAAAATTTAAATCATCCACTAAAAGTTTGCCAACAGGTCCTGACAGTTCTGGAAATAGTCCAGATCCATATAATAGTGATGTGATTATGTATACAAATATGTTGAGGTTAATTAATAAGTATACTTTACTATAATATATTTTTAATAAGACTGCGTGAAATTAGAAAATAAACAATGTATGCAATTTTCAATTTGTGAGCTATATTTTTTTTAATACACAACATTATAATTAGGGAATATTAGATTTGTAGAGAAAAAGAAAAAATGTAATTGCAGGAATGAGGGTATATTCTATCAATAAAGCATAAAAAATTCAAAGTGAAATTTTATTTTTCTTGTAATGAATGTAAAAAGTTAGTACCAACTAATTTGAGTAGAAGACATTTAAAGAGGAAACATCTTGAGCTCTAACTCATAAGATGAGAGTTTCCATACTATCTAATACTACTTTTATCCTATCTACTACTATGCTTTTATTTTTATTCCATATAGGATATAAAAAACAAGAGATGAAGTGATTTCAGATATATCTGTGGACAAAATATCTCAACTATTTCAACCAATTAATTTTTGTTTACAAACACTCAATTGATCTATCTTATTTAAGGATTTTGATCATTAATCAATTTTTCGCCTTATTTCTGTTCAGACGGACATTAATAAAGGTTTATATGATTTGCAAATTAGTCAAAGGAACTCTTTATCCTGTTGCACACAAGAATGTTTGAGAATAAATCACATGCAATTATATTATTTATTAAGTTCTAATCGATGATTGAGATGCAACAGAAGTTAGCTTGCTTAGCTCATATTTTCGTACATATACAGTATATTGTTGCATTATTACATCATAGGTGCAATCTTCATGATCAAAAATCATGAGGGTTCAGGTCAAAAATTCAGAACCAAAAATAAACATTTACTTTTTATAATAATTGGAAAACTATGACATTTTATTATAATTAGTGTATATAAAAAATTTTTTATTAATTGTATTTTGCAAAATAAGGAAGATTTATCTATAACTTGATAAATGTTCAATATATATAGTAAATCAAAAAAAAATATTACTCATATCAGGTATCTGATATATTTTCAATAGTATCAATTTTAACCAGTAATATTGGATACCTGATATGTATTATATAATATATTGGTAACTAATAGTTTAAATATCAGACATCTGGTAATTTAACCATAATTATTTAAAGTTTGCACATTAGAAATCAAATCAGATACCTAATATATATATTATTATTATGTATATATACCTGATATATACCTAATTGGTTACTGATATATAGGTATTCAATATGTGTATGATAAATTTTTTTGACCTGTGATATAGTATATAATTAAATTTTATATTAAAATAAGTTAAAATATTAATTTATATAAAATCTTAATTATATTTAATAAAAAATTTTGATTTTAATTTAATTTAATTTATATTAAATTACATTATTTAATAATAATTAAAAGTATAATAACTGTCAAAACAGAATCCTAGATATCACATATATAACTCACATTTGAGTTTTAGCAAATTCAATCAAAATTAGATTAAACTTATAAAATAAAGCAAATTAATTAAAAATTAATTAATAGTCATAATTATAAGGTTTAGCAAATTGTGTTGATTTTGCAAAGTCATATATTATGTTTGAGCAAATTGGTACTTTTTTTAAACTTAACTTATTTTTAATTATGATAATAATATGTAATAATAATTTTAAAAATATAAGTTTCAGGATCTGAATTATATTTTGCCCATAATTAAGAATAATGTGGACCAAAAACTCTCTGATTAGTTTTTGCAAAATTTTATTTTTTAATAATTTTATATTTAATTTATTTTAATAATTGTTAATTTATTTAAAATCTACATATTTTTAATTGTAAATTATAAAAATTAGCAGTTTAATATATATTATAATTATGTTTTATTAAGAAAATTTAAATTTATATATGTAAAGCAAATTATTGCCTATCTTTAACAATTAATTTCTTCTTAATTACAGGTTTGTTGCAAAAATATTTTTTTTCGCATATTTCTTTTAACTAAGAGAATTTAAATTTTAACATTATTTTATTATAAAAATCCTAGATTTAAAATTATTTAAATTAACTGTATGCTAAAAATTGTAAAATCTATATGTTTTATAGTAATTTTTAATTATATTTATTAAATAAATTAATTATATTTATTAAATAAATTAATTAATTTATTGTTAAAAAATAATAATTTTTTATGATTTTAATTAATAATTTAGGTTATTTAATAATTAATTTTATATTTATTTGTTATAAAAATATAATATAATTATTGTAAAAATCTTAATTTTTAAAAATATTAAAAAGTTACAAAAGTAATACAACACTCTTTTCTTGATAAAATGTGCTGTATATTTTGGTAAATCATATGATAAATGATTTACATTTTAAATTTTATTTTGATTGGCTTTAATTTTAATATCAATTTATGTGATTAATAATTAACATTCAACAATAAGGATGTTGCATTACTTTTGATAGCTACTGTATGATAAATATCCACTTATTATATAAGTTTTATATATTAATAAAAACTCACACAATAGTAAAGAGTATAAAAACAAAACCTCTAAATCTATATCATATCTGAGATATTGTAGCTTTCCATTATATGGTATATTTGTTAAAACCTAACTTGTTTTTTAATAAATACACAGCAGAATTTTTTTAAAAAAAATTAATTATAATTAATAAATATAATTTATAAATTTGCAATATTTACTTAATAAAAATCATATAGTTTAAATAAATATTATTTATTGTTAATTATATAATATATTGCAAATTTCTAATATATTATAATATAAAATAAACAAATATTTATGGGTAATATAAAATCTTATTTTTAATATAATAACAAATAGAAATTTTTATTATAATAAGTTGTATAAAAATAAAGCATATTATATTAAACTACTTACATCTTAATATCAAACTTATTATTAGATGTTTTATTAAAATTTTTACTAAAGTAATTTATATACAGGCACAGTAAGTAATGTAGATTGATTAATTGTGTAATTATATAATGATGTAATGTATATTTCAAATATTTGTTCTGACTCTACAGTATAAGATTGAAACTATTTTTTACAGATTATCTTTCAATTTTTACTGATTTTTGTTTTTAACAATTTACTTTCAACCAAAGTTCCTTTAATATGCTGATTTAATTGCAGCCTTGTAAAGTAGCCCATATAGTCTGATCTGAAGGGTTTTCTTCATCAAAATTGTACTACCATAAGCAATAATTTCTACAGTAATTTGTGATTTTATTTAGCATTTTAAAATCTTTAAAACTAAAAGCTTTTTTTTACAATTACAATTTGAGTTTAGCTAATACAGTTCCTTCACCTTTAATGCTTTTCTTTAATGAATGATTTCTAAATTTAAAAATGCAAATTAAAAAATAATTATTATTATTACAAAGTAGAAGTTACTTACCTAATCATTAATGGATTATGAACTAAAGGTTTTTGATAGTTGCGAATCATATCAGATTGCGAATGGTGAATACATTCCCAATTTTAATTAAAAAAAGTGTCGTCACATATTATTGGTTTTACCTTGATAATCAAATGATGAATTCCTTTTTTGAGCTCGTAAATCTATCTATATTTGTTGTAGTTAACAAAATTCGAATCGAAAACAATGCTAAAATTTACAGATTCTGTTCTTTCTAATTTAAAATATAATTACAATTAATATTAATAATTTTTTACAAATTTTTATTTGTTTGCAATATAGAATATTATATAATACTAAATATATATCAATGTATAGTACATACAGGAATAAAGAATATTGTGCTATTTTTCAAGCTTATGTTTTGATGCTTTTTCATAATATATGTCTCATATGATAAGAAAAAATGGAATAACAATTTGAATAAAGAAAGAATAAAAACATTTACAAGCTCAATTAAAATTCTATCAATAAATTTATATATATATGTGTGTGTTTTTTTTGTTTCTTAAAAAATTAACTATTTCCGGAAGAAGAGTTTTCTTTATTCGGCATTTGAGCTAACCAGCTAGGAGGACTAATTCCAGTTTGTTGCTGAATAGTTGACAAAAGTGGAGGTAAAGATTGAAAGATATTTGCTATAGGATTTGCTTTTTCATTTGTTTCATTTCCAGTATTCCAAACAGTAATGTTAGGATTAAGACCTTGAATAGCACTAGCATTTTCTTTGGCCAATTGTTGATAAATACCACGATCAATCATTATATATTGAAGTGCTGCATAACTATCACCTCCGAAAGAATCCATTATATTTTTAATACCTTGAGCTTGAGCATTGTAAATAGCCAAAAGACCTTCAGCCTCTTTTTGCTTTTTAAAGAGTTCAGCTTCAGCTTCTTTTTGTTTTTCAAATAAACGAGCATTAGCATTTGCTTTAGCGGCTTCAAATTCAGCAGTTGCTTTAGATACATATTGTACGCGAAGACGTTCCGTTTCTGATAATAATCTACGTTCTTCAACTTGTTTTTGAAGTTCAGATTCACGCATCTTTGCAGCTTGAGAAGCTTCAATGGCGGCTATTTTTTTAGCACGGTCAAATTCTGATTCTTTAGTAGCCAAATTCATATTAGCTTGTGCTATAGACACTTTACGTTCATTTTCAATTAAAATTGTTTCAGCTTCAACTTTAGCCGTTTCACGACGTGTTAAACCTTCACGTTCTTTTGCACCAACATCGCCACGGTACTTTGCTTCGGCCACATCTACTTTTGCTTGATTTACGGCACCTTCATGTGTTTTCATTCTCTATGAGAAAAAGAAAAAATTTTTTTTAATATAATGATAAAAAAAAAATAAATAAGAATCAATTTAATAATACAAACCATATATGCAAAATATTCAGACCCTTGAGTATCTTGAAGTTGTTTAACATTAGCATTATAAATGAACAAACCAAATTGATCCAATTCAGCTTGAACATTTTTAATGACCTGATCTTTAAATCCTTTCCTTTCTTGAAAAATTTCTTCCATAGTCATTGCAGCAGCAATAACTCTAGTTTCACCTTCAATAATACCTCGAACTAATTCTTTAACATGATCACTATTCTTATCATTTGCAGCTAAAAGTTTTGCATAACGTTCTAAAGCCTTAGGTTCATCTTTTGGACCAATAGTGAAAACTGCTGGAAGATTAAATTCTAATTTCTCGGCGCTCATTGCTTGTAATTGTAAAGTATAATTTGCCGGAGTTATGTCAAAGAATGTTGATCTTTGGACTGATTTGATGAAAAAGAAAAAAAATTCAAGATTAGAATAATATTCAGTAATAAAATTAATTAGTAAAAAAACTAATAATTACATGGGAATACCCATCCTTTTTTACGGATTGAAATATCTCTAATGAATGCTCCAGTTTTAACCAAATATTGATTTGGGTCACTAAAAGAAAAAAAATTATCATTAAAGCGAAACGAAAAAAAAATTCGTTAAGATATCGGACGATAAAATACCTAACCCTGTACATTTTGGCTTGTTATTAATGAATAAAGAAAATTGGAAAAGAATTATTTTTTTTAAAAAAAAATTGATAATATAATTAATTTCTTGTGTTTATTTTGTTGAAATGGATGAATGAAATCAATTATTAATTAAAAACTCAAAAAAAATTTCTGACAGGGAATTTTGGTATTTATAAATTATAATCACACCATAATACATAATATAAATGTAAAAAAAAAATCGGATTAGGGAATTTCATGAATTCCATGGAGAAATACATAAAATATTGTCACACATGTCACACAATTGGTCATTATGCCAATACAAAATCTCTTTTTTAAAAAAACCGTACTTTTGAGGTAACTTGAGTTACAAATAAAATATCAGTTGATGCCCTACACAATTATGTCAATATCATAATCACAGATAATTAAAATTGTGTTGTTTCATGAAAAAGAGAATTCCTTGGAGGAATTCTAAACCTCTAAAAATTTCGTAATTATTCATGCATCATAGGATCGTACATTATAATGACGGAGATCAAGTTCCTTATAATCCAAATTCATTATTAAATCATTAACGAGGGTCTAGTATCATATGCCATATACCGTATAGGTAAAGGTAAGTAGACCGTGTTTATTTTCTGCTTTCCGTCAGTTATAATCCCAAAACTCATTGGGGCTTTCAGTCACCGCCCACGCCCAGCAAGATCTCTAAGCGTTTGGCAAAAATCACACTAACATTCGTGGGTTATTATTAAACTTTTCCTGGAATTATTATGTGTCGCATAATTTTGCTATAAACATTTAAAATGAACGAATTTATTTGCTATTTATAATTTAATAATCGAATAATCAAATATAATAAATTTTTATTTGCTTTGTGGAATTCTTATATATTAATTATTTTCTATGATCATGTGACCCTCATAACACAAACCCATTTGCTAATGTTTATATCCAATTCCTCTTTTTTTTCAAGTTATTTCGCTTGTTTGAGTTGCAAATTTGATGCGATTTAACGTTCTTCAATTTTATTTTCGGGAATAATTAATTATATCAACTTCCATTATATTGTCATTTTACTCATTAAAAATGCTCGCTCTCTAAATGTTAATCGATTTCTTAGATCAACTATATTTTTTAATATTATCTAAGAACCAGAAAGCTCTATCCAATCTAGTAGGTCTGATTCTACTTTCGATGGCACTGTATATTCAGTCCAACCTAATCCAATAAATTTTGATAACTTTCATATTCTAACGTATGATCTATTTGACGGTATGAGTTATCCCCTATAAAAGATAATTCATACCAATATATGGTCGATGTCATCTTACTATTTAATTTCGGTTTATTTTTCAAAATTATACTTAAAAGAATCCATTTATATTAGTAGAATTTAAAACCAATAATAAAAAAATCATTTTCATGGAGATTTCTTCGCCACATAATCCACCTCATAGTAAATTTTATACGCACGTCTGAAACCTGTGCCAGGTTACGCCGAAATCGGTGACAAATAACAGGTGACAAATAAGGGTTGGACTACTAAAAAAAACTGTCCCTCAGATAAATAGTGTTTTTGAACCTCGGGCTTGCACGTGATCATGTGAAGCTAAAACCCGCTAACCATCACGCCTTACTCTAAAGCTAATATATTCGGCGTAACCTGAGCATTTTATACCCCACGTGATCTAAGATATTCACCGGGCACGGCATCCAGATCTGTCACCGGTCACGTGGGGTATAATAAAAATTGTTGGTGTTATGTACAACGATAAATTTAACTTATGTGAAGTCACGTGGATCGAAATTTTACGGCCGCACAGCCCAGCCCACATGTAGTTAGAATGTACGTAGCTATTTATTATTGGACATGGTTATAAAAATAAAAGAATGATTTATGTTAAGTATGATAACTCGGCTGATTTCGTATCTTTTTTAAAATCTCTTTATGGTAAAATTAACATTCTACTAACGCCACATAGGCTACTGTTCAAGATACTAGAAGCGGAAACAATGAACCGGCAAAACATAAAAAAATAATACACTTCCAAAACGAAAATGTAATTTCTAGCTACTATTTATACATATAAAAAAAAAATATCTTTTTACGTCTAAAATGTATGATTATTATTATAATAATGACAATGATGATAATGGAAATAAATTTGGAGAAGGTATACCTTATCGTAAAGGAAAAGCAATCCAACTTATTAAATATGAAAATGGAAAAATTATTTTAAATAAAGAATCTCTTGAAATTATTAAAAACATTGAAGAACCTGTCGCTATAATTTCAGTTGGTAATTATAATATTCATTCATTTAAGTACATAATAATACATTTTATTAAATAAATTTATTAATAAAATCTGTATTAATTTTTTGTAAATTATGCATTTTTAAGTCGGGTCATATCGTAGAGGAAAATCATACTTTGCAAATGTTCTTCATGGAAGACATGATGGTTTCGAACTTGGTTCTAAAGTAGACAGTTGTACGAAAGGAATATTTATGTGGGATACACCATTTATTCACAATAATTGTAGGGTTATAATATTAGATTGTGAAGGAATTGACGACCCAAAACAGGATGAAGTTTGGGCAACGAAATTATTTATATTATGTCTTGCAATTTCCTCTACATTCATTTATAATATTAATGGAATTGTTGGTAAAGATGATATTGGAAAATTATATACAATGACAGATTTAAGTAAATTTTTGGTAAATAGCGAAGATGAGGAGAAAGATTATTTGCCAAGACTTGTTGTATTATTGAGAGATTTTGGATTAATAGAACCCGATGATTTTAGGGAATATTTTTTGGAAAAATTAACTCAAGTTAATTCTGATGGTAAGTATTAAATATTTCATTTTTATTTAATAAAAATATTCATAAATTTTAATTTATTGTATTTTCATTAGCTGCTGCTGGAATTACAAATCACTTTAAAGATCTTGATGTTTACGCTTTACCAGTTTGTATTTTTAATTTTTGATTACTATATTTTTGTTTTTTTTTTTAAAACAAAAAAAATAATTTTTTTAATATCTCATAATCTTTATTAGCATCCGGGGTGTAAAAAAAAGGTTCTTCATGAACTAGAAAAAATCGAAACGTCTCAACTTGATACGGAATTTATTTCTAAAATGACACACGCAGTATCTGAAATTTATGATACAATTACTGCAAAAAAAATTAATTTCAAATCAATGACCGGTATTTCATTTTCCAAATTTTTGGAAGATTGCGTAAAACATATGAATTCAAACACCAACAACTTAGACAAATTATCATTGCCTACTCAATATACTTCTCTCATTAATTTTATGTCAAAATTAGCTATAGATATAGGTTTTACTTATTATTCAACTATGATGACCATTAGATCTATAGATGATTTTCCTATAAATTGGGAAGATTTTGAAAATGAACATAGTATGATATTATCTCAAGCTGATTTTTTATTCAACGAGAAATTAATTGGAAGTTATCATCAAACTCTTGACATTAGAAAAGAATTTGATAACTTAATTGAGGATGAAAAAAATAAATTTATTGAAAAAAATTCTGAATCTGTAAAGAATTATAATTTAAATTTGGCCAATAGTTTATGGCAAGTTCATGTTAGTCCAGGTTTAACTGCTGATTCTCTTTTTGAGGTAAATAAAAAACTATTTTATTATTTATTTATTTTTTAATATATTAATTAATTATTATCATTTTTAGGATTATAATGAATTTAATAATGCATTGGATTCATTTATGCAAGAATATACAAATAAATCATTTAATGGTCCAGAAGCTATGGATATTTATAAACAATATAAAGATGATAAAACAGAATCTGCACTAGAAACACTAGACAAAATGTTTAAATTAAGAGATGCTACTAAAGCTGTTAAAGATGCTCACCAAGAATTAATTGATCAAATTAATCAATCTCAAGAAAGACTCAACCTGTTATTATCAGAGAAATACCAGGAGGAATTTGAATATAATGAACAAATTGAAGAATTAATTTCAAAAATTGATGAACTTACACTTCAACTTTCTAATTAGAAAATTTATAGTAAAAATAAGTATATTGATATATTAAAATGCTATAATAGGTTATTTATCAATTAAATAAAAAAAGGAAAATTTTGTAATTATTATATTATTATAAAGCTTCAAGTACTTTGATTTTCAAGTTTGTTTCATATAAAATCCAGAATCCAAATATATATTATATAATATTATAATTAAATAAAACAGTTCAATATATAGTTTACTTTTAAGCAATTGTTTTTTTTAGTAAAATATTATTATCTATAACTTCAGTTTATTAAATTTGTTATTTTTTATTATTTAAAGTTAAATATATAAAATGAAAACTTATTCTAATTTTTAAAAAAAAATTTAAAGAAATAGTTATTGTATATATATTATTAATTAATAAAATATTATTTGTTTTATAAGTTTTAATAGGACTTTACTTATTTTTAATAAAAGTTATCAAAACTATAAGATAAAATTCATATGTAAAAAATTTTAAAAATACTATTACATATAAATAAATTATATATAAAAAAGGAATTATTATACTAAATTATTTTGATTTTTTCCTTTTTAGATTAGTTAACCAATAAAATCACTGGTAAAATTACTAATAAATTTAAAATTTTTTATAAAAACCTCTATTATAATTTATAAGTAAATTAAATTCTATATCATTATATCAATAACTTTTTTTTTATATTAAAATTTTAACATAATTTTGATATTTTAACTAAAAAATAAAAATATAACTTATATAAAAAAAATTTTCTAAATTTTTAAAAATAATTATTTAAATAGTTTGTTTATATATTATATATACTGTATTATAAAATTGTAAAATTATAGATGCAAAAAATTGACTTAAATAAATAATATTTATTAGTTTTTTAATATATTAATAATATATATTTAATTATAATAAAAGAATGTAAAAATTCTTTTAAATTAATAATTAAAAATATTAATAGCAAAGTTTTAAAAATATTTGTATTTTTAATATATTTAAATAATTTATATATACTGTCATTCACATCTGCCACCTGTGAATAAATAAAATATTTATTATCATAAATGTTCTCAATAAAATGTTAATTTATTTTTGCTTGGTTTAGATTTTAACATTTTCAACTTAATTTTTATTTTTCAAATTTCAAAAATTTCAACTTTAAAATTTAACTTAACCTATAAATTTTACTTACAAATTTGAAAAATTTTTCCCTTTTTATTATTTAAATCATTATTTCACTATATACTTTTCATCATAAAATAATCAAAAGTTTATCTTTTATATTAATTGTATTAAATATATATTTATTCATTTTGTTTAACATTAATTTTTATTAAGCAAAAATTTGCTCTCAAAAACTAATTATTTGATTTTTACTTGTATTTATATCTTTGATGTTTTATTAAAAATTCTAAATCTTAAATTTTCTACTATAAAGAAAAATAATCTTTAAAAAAATAATTTTGAAAAATAATCTTATAATAGAATATTCTAATAATATTTGTCTTAATATTTCCTATTTATAATATAAATATTACTAAATAATCTATTATTTATTTCCAATCTAATTAATATAATCATTCCATTTATTTTCATTTATTAAGTAACAACTATTTCTTATTCATACAATAATTTCTCATTTAACATAATTATTCTATTATTATAGAATTCTAAATATTATATATATAACTCAAATATTAACTTTTTGCAAATTAGCTCTAAATTTTTTAAAAAAATTAGTATTTTGCAATTATTTCAGTATTCAGTAATCCAATTTATGCAATATTTGTTATTTTGTAGATTTTATCAAGCTCTATAAAATAAAAAAATATCTGTATAAATCAAATCATTAAATACTAAGATTAAGTTTTCTCAAAATCAAATCAAATTAAATATGAAACAGGATTCCACTTACTTATAATAAAGGTCACTGTAACTTTAAGATAAAATTCTAAGAAAAAATTTTAATGATCCTACTATAAATAGATAAATTACATCTAAAAAAAGAAATGTTATATTGCATTATTATGATTTTTTTTCTTTCAAATCAATTAACCAATAATATTAAGAATTGGAATAAGGTAAAATTACTAGTAAATTTGAAATTTTTTTCAATTAGAAGTAAGTGGATCCTTATAAAACTAATTTGAATTTGTCAAATTAAATTAAATTCAAATTAAATTCAAATTAAATATCAAATATTTATCAAATTAACTAATTAAATTAAAGAATTTTTAAATCAAATCAAATAAATTTAAATCAAATTAAATTAAACTGATTTGAATTTATTAAACTCAAATCAAATTCAAATCAAATATTAAATGTTACAAAAAATTAAAAATAAAAAAAAAGCAAATTAAATCTTTTTTAACAAAAAGTTAGTTATGAATTCTATAAAAAATGTCCAGAATTCTATTATTACAATGATTTTATTGATACAATAATAAACTATTTATAATTAAATTATTAATAATTAAATTAATAATAATTAATCTAAGAATGTTGATAATTTACATTTAGGGTGAAATCATCTAAGGGAGATTTTACTCAAGTGATTTCATTCATGAGTAAATTATTAAATTTATTAAATTTGATTGTATAAATTTTAATATTTCTTACTTTATATAAATCACCTGTGAATAAATGATAAAAACTCTTCCCGCCGATCGTTCGGTCACAAATTCGCACTAGTAGTTTGAAGAAAATTTTTACGTTTTTAACGCTTAAAAGTCAT
>QZLH01000152.1:120679-152867 GCA_003833135.1 Oehlia diaphana | reverse complement strand
ATATCATACACATATCAGGTATTAATATATATATCATATATATATCAGATACCTGATAGGTATACAATATATATAAGTACCTGATGTATATATGATATGTGTATTATTTATGTATGATTTTCTACATTTTGAGTACCCGATATGTGTAAGATATGTGTAGGATATGTGTAGGATAGACCATTTTTTTACCAGTGTTATATAATTTGACATAGTTTTGATTTATATAGTTAACAGCGTACCCCAATGTGCTATGCCTACAATTTTTTTGAGGAAAAATTTTAAATTTCATAGTGGTATCAGATCACAACAATAAGCCATTAGATTATTATCTCTCATAATTTATATAACATAATACAATATACACTAATCACTAAAAGTCAAAATTTTTTCTTTAGCATTTTTGAAATTATTATTTATGATTAAACTACTTGAATCATAAGTTTTATTAATATTTAAAGTTCATAATACATTAATTATCATTCAGAGCTCTTTCAAATTCTGTGGATAAACAGGATAATTGGTTAAATCACCATATCAATATAGATTTATCATAGAAAAAAGTTATTGAATACTCACAATATCGAACATTATATTCATTAATTTAGTAATTTGCTAACTTGCCGTTTCTTACTTTCCTGCATTTCAATTATATTTCCCAGATCCTCACAAAAATTTCATTCTTTTGTAACACAATCTTCAAAATCTCCTTCTTTTGCCTTCCTTTATTTTCTCGATCTCTTCAAATATATTCAAATGTAATCAATAATTTTATTGCATTTTCTTTTTTGTTAAGCTTGTTCATAATCAACTCCTCTGAATCCTCTGTAGCTGCTCTTTTCATCGATTGCTGAGCAATTTCTCCATTCACCTTTTCTCTAAAAGCATATATTAAATAAAAAAATTAATATAATTATATATACACATAACGCCTAATGTGAAGTTAGAATAAACCATTTACCAATACAGGCAACAACTTAACATGATAGGTGTGTGACATTTTGAATTGCAAGGTTGCTCCAGTGACCTTTTTCATTCATAGAAATTCCATGCGCCATTTTATGTCATACTTTTCTTTGTAGTTCTTCAATGTATTAATTGGGTTTACTTTGTACTTGCCATGGACTGATTTTTATAAAAAAATTCTGATGTTTTTAATTATAAATTTAATATTTTTAGAAGGTCAGCATTTCAGAAATCAGGGCTTATCTCTTTGTGAAAGCTTTCACAACCTTTGTGGGAATGATATTTTTCATTTTTGACAAGGAACTTATATAGCTTCCTTTTGATGATGGTATAGAATCTTTTGACATTACTCCCTGGCATTCTCTTGAGAGTGAGAATGTTTCATTTATTGGTGGTAGTGAGAACAAGTGTTTTCTTGATTTCCATTTTACTTATCCTTGTTTTTCAAATCTCACAGTATTAAGACACCACTTCTTTCAACCAACCAGAAATTATTACATGAGCTGGGGACTTTTTACAGAATTCTTCATCATTTTTTACAATATCTTTTAGCAATTTGTATATTGACTCTTTAGATACCCTCAGTGGACAGTTAATATATAATTTGTTAATTGTTGATTTGAGAGTATTCTTAAAGTTTGTCTCAACAGTACCAGATTTTTGCAACCACAAACAAATCTTTGTTGAAAAATAATCAAAGATTGTTTACAAAACATGAAAAAATGTGGTATTTAATGATGCAATTTTATCATTATATTTATATTCATCAATGAATAATTAAACAAATACAAAATACATCATTGGTACAGGAAAATTTGCACTCTGAAGGTATAAATGGATGAAAATCAAATCAATTAATCAATTGCAGTAATCTGCGCATAATTTATAATATAGTGATTAATAATATTACTAGCGTTAAATTTCCTAATATGTTGATATTATGATTAAACCAGTTAGTACGTGACATAAATTACAAATCAAATGGTTTTGACCCTTAAATTATTTATGCCTGATAAAAACTGAACAAGGCTATTGTATAAACTGTATTGTAATATTTACTTTGCCAAGGATAGAAAGGATAGATTTATAATAATATAAATAAAAAATTGGGTTTAATATTAGGCCGGGCAAAAAAAAAATTTAGATTCTCGTGACCCGACCGGGTCAGTTTTTCGAAAAATGGAAATTTTTTTTTTATAATAAAAAAAATTTCATCACGTGATTTAAGTCATTGGCCAATGTGGCGTAAAAAAATTTTACATATGAAAAAATTTTACAAATATGAAAAAAATTGCCGGCCGGCCAGGTCATTTTTAAAATTTTATGTCCCGAGAATCTAAAATTTTTTGCCCGGCCTTAAATAAGAAGATCAAACCTTCTTAAAATAACTGCAGTATATACTTTATCATAACTGAATAAATATTTTTCTGTACTAACATGTCTTAAAGCTATGATGGATCCATTTCTGATTATTTGAAACAATTCCTTCAAATGTTCTAATTAATTCATCCGTGTAATATATAATAGAATTTATATTTATTTTATTGGATATTAAAGATATTAAGGAGCTAGGCGTTGGGATTTAAATTATATACCTTTCTGTTATTCTTTTGAAAAGTGAACTGGTTACGCATAATAAGTAGTAAGTAGTATGCGATATAGAATATAAATTACATGGATAAGTGAGATTACATAATCATAAAAATATAAAAGGAATATTTTTTTTGAAAAAAAAATGTTTCACTAGTTATGAAAAAATGTATAGTTGTGCAGTAGTTGTGAAAAGAATGTATAGTACCTGACAATCCTGACAATCAAAATTTTCAAGTGTCCACCATATTTCGAATTTTGGCTGTAACAAAAAAGAAAAAAATCGTTCATAGGGATCTCGTAAGTAGATTATTTTGATTTATTTTACTATATTGCGTAATTAACACACTTATTTTTTAGCAATAAAATTGCCAGATTTTGGGCGTTCATTTAAATAGGAAAGGGCCACAACAATATTGGAAAACATGGTGTAATACCTTATGTGGACCAGATATGAAATACTTTCAGAGTAATGATTCCTTTGAAGTTTTTCGTATTGCAAACTAATTGTGATAGAATGTTGGGAGCACAAGCCAGATAACTTCATTTCTTTCCCAATTTTATAGTGCGTGATATAATAATAGATTTAATATTCAAATCGGCATTTTTAATTGCGGTTACAAGTTGCAGTTGCAGTCAAAGCGGCTGCTACTTTGGTCATAGAAAGTCACTAATTGACCATATCTCAAGCAATACTATAGTGCAAGAGACTTATCCAGCTTTACTTTTGATTTTTGATTGTAAGTAATTGAAGGATTATCTAAATGTCCTTCAGTTCTAAATGAATTTCTGACCTCCGACAGCAGCTAAATTTCAGCTGTATCCGCATTCTGTAAAAAAATGGACAGTCAAACGTATTTTAGAATAACAATATTTATCCAATGAGGTGACGTAAGCATAAATTAATGCTAGAGTGCAATTAAGTTTCTTCATCTGATATTGAGCAATACCAATTCTAAACGGTTTTACTTGTAATAATAATTACAGTAATTATAGGCATCACATGTGATTCTATGAACAACTACTGTATAGCAGATAGCGACAGACGTGTACGATACTACAGTGATGGTATTGAGATTCATCGGTATATATCAATTATTGGATATATAAACAATAGGTACACATATGAAATTCAATATATCAGAATCATCCGTTCCAGTAAAAATATTCGACATATTAAGATTTCTGATATGTCAAAATTTTCGATATCTGGATTTCATATGAAGTTATATGAAAAATTCCGTTTATATTGTTCTTATTTGTGTGACGTACGTGAAGCATTCATGTGACTTACATCAGGTAAATATAAAAATCTATTAAAGAGTATTGCATAACAAACCAAAAGGACATTTATGATTAAAAATGTTCGCCAAATTTCAAATCATTGTAAAAAATGAACATTGACATTATGGCACTAGAGAATAGAAGAATGATGCCAAAACATGGCAACACATTTAAAATTGGAATCATTTATTATAAGTCTTTATAATATAATTTTTATTGAAATTCTGTACTTAAAAAAAAAATAAGTTATTGCGATTTTACCCAACAATCGGTGTCCAAAGACCTATAAAAAAAATTCTGAAAAATCTCTGATAAATGATCCAAAGAAACTCAGACACGAGATCATTTTTCTGAAAAATTTTTTATAGGGAAGTCACATGTCCGGGCGACATTATGTTGCAAAAATGACGATAATCAAGCGATCCGGTAAATCCAATATATTCCGTCCAGTTATAAAAGAAAGATTATCAGAAGGTGAGTCACTATTATTAATATTTTCTTACAAGTGATATGGTAAATTTGATGGTTTATTACGTTTGGCTAGTTGTAGAAGTCATGGAAAAAAAGTTTCCGTTAGGCAGTGGAGACTGGAGTTGGTGGTAGAATATATAGTATTATTTTCTTGAGTATGCTCGTTGGGTCTTATTTTTGTAAAAAAATTTATGTATGAAAGTATGTTTGCAATCACGTGAAAGTGTATATTGTATAGTATTATGTGTGTCACGTCACACCGACCGACTTGAATGGTTTGCTGCGGCTTTTTGAAATCTGATTGTTGATTAATGACATCATGTAGAAATCACTCAAATCAGGTTTACTAACAAGTCTCTGAAATGTACAGTTGAAAGTTGAAATAGCTCATTTATTTTTTATACTAACAACTAGGCGTAACCCGTCGCGTTGCGCCGGGGATGAGAGTAATAATAAACACACTTATATTATATTTTGCCATGCAGTGTGAATAGTTCTAGTTTTTTACCATTATTATGATGGTATTAGTAGGAAATAAATATAATTAATTACACAATTTATATGATTATAAATAACAATGAATTGTGTGCAAGTATTATACAGTGTATGAAACATTATTATTAAATGCAAATTTTATTTAACACGAAACAAATGTTGCAGTACTGTTTATGATTTATTTATACATTTACAAAGATAATTTTGTATAAGTAGTTTATTGTTACATTGTTACAAAAAAATCATTTTTTTTTCATTGTAGTATTAAAAAAAATTACATCTTCTGCTGAAAAAAAATACATATATATTATTATTATATTTCAAAGAAATTCATTATAGAAATTTATTGTTATAAAAAATAGTTATCTCACTAATTATTATGAAAAAAAATTCTGAAAAACTTCTATTGTCATGAAAAAAAAAAAAATTCCCCAGAAAAATATTAATTATAATGATCAAGCTTGATACAGCCTAAAAAATATTATTATCATTAATAATTGTAAATCTAAATTATTAAAACAATTATAAAAAAAAGTAATCTATGACGCCGCAGCATCGACCCAAGCCTAAATGGTGAAAGAATGTATTCGGGAAAAAAAAAATTCAGTTTGAAAAAAAGCCAAACCAAAAAAGGAAAAGGGGAAAAAGAGAAGAAGACAAATGGAAAAAAAACAGAAAAAAAAATAAAAATCGAAAAATAAAAACGAAAAAAAAAATTGAAAAAGAACCGAAAAGGAAATCGGTTTAAAAAAGGGAAATTTTCGAAAAAAAATAAGTACCGAAAAGAAGAATAATAATTCGGTCTAAAAAGACCGAAAAAAAAATTCAAAAAAATTAAATAATAGAAAAAAATAATATGAAAAAAAAAATCGGTCTAAAGGACCGAAATAATAAGATTATTTAATAAAAAAAACAATAATGGTTGTTCGGTTTAGGAAAAAAAAACCAAATCTAAATGGGAAAAGAATGAAAAAAAAAAAAAAAATTCGGTTTGGAAAAAAAAAACTGAAAAAGAAAAAAAACGAAAAATTTTTAAAAAAAGAAATGAAAAAAGAAATGAAAAAGGTGTTTCAAAAAAGAAAAGAGGAAATTTGAAAAAAAAGAAAGAACCGAAAGTAAAAGATCGGTTCAAGAAAAAAAAACAAAGGGGAACTGAAAAAATTTAGATTGGCTCGAAAAGAAAAGAAAAAAATAATTCCTATTAAAATTTCATTAACCGGAATTGGATTAAATGTACAACATGACTTGCCGATCAAGCAGGTCTTCTAAACGAATTTTTTTATTAAATTATATAGGTATAGATTACAAAAAAAAAAAAGATTTTTTTCTGATCAATTGTAAAAAATTTATTATATCCGATCTATTGTAAAAAAATTTATTATTAAAAAAAATTAATTATCTACTACTAAAGCGAAATGCAGATATCGTACCAGGAACTAAAATTTACAAAATTTTTATTAGGGTGATCACCTGTTAATCATTATTAAAGGTATTGCAAAACCCCGTAATCAATTCAATCTAAGAGATAAAACAATAAATATTAGCAATCAAATGTAAGCTGGTTTACCCGGAACAAAAAAAAATTTTAATTTATTCCTGCGATAAATAAACTTAGCCGTATAAAATTTTTAATCAGTAACAGTAACATTAGTAATCCGCCAATCAACAACTTTTAATTATACAATCACGGGACAAATCAGACGCAGGTACAATACACGTTTCACAATTTCATGGAGTAATCTAAACGTTACTGATCTACACAAATTATTCTATATAAATATAGTTTATTAGTTACTGAAATAAATAAATAAATAATAAATCGAGCTTTCTCTTTAAAAAAAAAAAAAAATCTAGTCTAATCTCCACTTTCTGTCGTTATTTTACTAAAATGAATCCTACACACGACCGGGAAGTTGTTTACGCTAAAGCCTGTACTAGTATCGAACAGTTGAATGGCAACTTTAAAATGTCATTCTTTTATAATCCACCGGACGACCACCAAAATTACCATATCACTTGTGAAGAAGTACCAATGTCCTTTGAACTCGTATACCAATTAACAAATGATACCGATGATAACGACCGAACTTATAATTATGTTCAACCTGTTAGTTATGTATTTTATCACAGCCAACTTAGTACAAAAAAAATTTATCGAGTAACTTGTGAATTAGCTTCATCCCAATTTTTAAATAAAAGATTTTATAATATAGAATACAACCAGCAGAGTAACCAACATCAACGAGAAATTTCTTCAATACACTTTAAATTTCACTTAAAGCAATTTTTAACTAATTACTTGGAACCTAAAGAAATTTATAGACAAAACTTGCATGAAAATATGGTGCATGATAATTTTAATGATGAAACCATGGTTGGTCCTCCTTCTTTTCGAAATACTACTAATGGAGATTATACTCAAGATTACGAGAATAATTCTTCGTTATTCAACCCCAACAATGATAATATTCAACAAGGCGTTTAAGGTTTTTTTATTAGGAATTTATTATTAATTTTTTTATAAAATGTATTTGTTATTTAGCTTAGTTTTTTTGTTTATTTATAATATACGATATGTATAATTTATAAAAGTTTATAACATTGAATAAAATATCAAATTATTGACCTATATGAAATATTCAAATATTGGACGATTAATGAATGTACAGTAATTAATCTATAATCTTTGCTGTTGTTCTTAAGTTCGATGCCGTAACTTATGTGGCCAAATCCGTTCAACCAGAATGCAGCGTTGGTTAATAATTGATATTTTTAATTATTATTATTTATCTTCTTCATTTACAGTGATAAAGTAGTAGTAAGTATACATATAACCACACACATATATCACAGTCGATTTGCATGAAGTTTATTGCCCACATGTTGGAATTTAGCCGGTCCCGAAATGTGTGACAAGTTAGTGTCGATCACAACTATGATAGGCAGGGTGAGTCATCTAATCACGTGCAAGTACGAGTTCAGCTTACATCTTAATGCAGGCTACTTTAGGTTGCGCTAGTTAGAAAAGGACAACTCTTTCTCCTTTTTTCCATTTTACTAGTTTTCCGCAGCAAAATTTTTGCAAGTTCGTACTTTTAGTTTTCTAAGAAAACCCAAAGGGAAAGAGGCCCTACACGGGCGCCTCGGGCATATGATGAGGTTTTAGTCAGATAATATACATATATAAAATTATGGCTTTTTCTTCTACTATCAAACGAATAGTAATAGACTGGTCATCTTCTCTGACACACTCCTTCGTTCAACTCGGCACAACTCCAATGCCACAAAAGGACTCCTCCGTTCATGACACTGAACCAGAAGTTAGACTTAGTTATAGGGATATTTTCTTCACTGATATTGATGATATTCTTACACTTTCGTATCATACTGCGCATCAACCTCGCAGGAAAAATTTTCCTTTCCTCGTTTCATTTAAGAAATTTCACGTGACCAATATCAAGCATTCAGGTTTTAACAAGATTTACAATTATGGGCGTTCAAAAAGTTTCTTTTTTGAGATTGCAGATCGTAATCCAGGCACCAATAATATTCATATCAAGATACACACAAATGAGTGAAATGACTATCGCATGTCAACCACCCCGTTTAGTTTTGACTCCACGAGTTGGGTACCGAACGCCAAATTTCAAATTAGCAAAGCGCTCCAGTATTTTTTTTCCTCACAAAGAGTTATTCCACGTTGCATTCAAAAAAAATATTTTGATATGCTTAGGAAAAATTATTAGAACGAATAATGTTCATCCAGTCACGTGCCCAAAAAACAGTCGATCGTAACCATTGGACGAATACTTTTTTTAATTTCTCATATAAGAAATATAGATTTCACTTTGGTATCTATGTCCCATGTAAACACAAAATCGTGCAAGACTTGTCTTCATTTTCTACACCATGCCAATCACCATCTCCTATTATGCTGTCTAACAATAGATACAGTTGCGGTCTTCATATTAAAAATATATTTCAGGATATTACTAAGAGGAATGATCCTTCCTCTTTGGACAAACCAATAATGGAAAAAGCTTACCACGCCAATCTTATTTTTAAACGATGGCAAAATAAAGAACAGAAAGAAATCTCTTTCAAGCGTACGGGCATACGTTATCACATTCAGTATATGAAACGTACCCTGAAAAAAGTTCATCAAAACCTAAGAACTTCTGTCTATACTAAATTATTGTATGGATTTGCTATGGAACCTAGCTGCAATACTAAAACGGCCAAAAGACAAACTAAATGTTTTGAACGCAATTGTCGTAAAGTTCTCCAAAAAGAGGTAATAAAACCAGGTGGTCTCCCTAACGTATCATCAAAACTTGGCATCGCGAAGGCTGCCAACTTTGTGTTCTTACTATCGCAATCAGTCGAGAAGAAAATTCAACATGTCAGATTTGGTCATATTAATAATCGTCAGAGTGTTATGGGTCGTAACTTCTCCATACCTAGTGATATCACACACCAGAAAAAACAACATTTACCCTTTCCAATAGTTAATCCGAATACAATAAAGGTTATTCCTATCATTGATGATGATAGTCAAGTTGTTCATACCTGTGAACCCTTTTGTCCGTTACCCAAGTTCCTTAACCTTCCAGAACATTATAAAAATATCCTATGTATAATAAAGATGGTAAATTTATTATCCCAGAATCAGCTGAATGGTCACACATCATGAAGAAACGTGATACAATTATTCGTGATAGAGAAAATAATAAGAAAGATGCCGAATATCATGGCACGAGCGTTAAACACTTTCTTTGATGATGAAGACAAACTCATGGCCTTACGGACTGGAGTAATGAATTCCACAAACATAGAAAATCTTTTAGCAAGAAATCTGATGACATCATCAAAAAATTCGCCAATACGAATAAACTCAAAAATGAGATGAAGACTTTATTTAAATCATTTCCAAACATCTCTATACCTACGAAACAGTCACATTTATCCGTCCATTCCACAGGACCAAAGCAAGATTACAAAGGCAAATCAGTTGTATTTGAAGATTACCTTTCAAGTGATATGATCACTATAGAATCTCGTCCTCTTAAATGATGGGTAGATATTAACCCAAATCTTTCAGACCCATCAAATATCTCTAAACGGTCCCGTCTAGTTACCTCTCTTAATATTATTGATTCCAAGCAGGCTGGACCGTTAAAAGTTTTATAATAAACTAATGTTTTTTTTTATTTGATATATTATATTTAGTTTTCTATTTTAGGAATCATTTGTATAGCTTTGTTTATTTCTTAGCATTTTTTCCTATATATTTTTATATATTTAATCAGAATAGTGTGAAACATTCCACCTATGACAGGATTTACAGGTGGCAATTTTATTGAAATAAAAATCCGGGTCATTTTTTTTTTGCGATTGTTTTCTCATGACTCGCCCACTGGTAGAAGCGGGGGAGTCTTCCTTTGGTTCTATTATTAGTAGATAGGGTCCGTGTCTCTTAGTATTCATGGATGGTTGCACTTAGCTAGAACGTTCTTTATTTGTATCGAACTATGTTCTTTTGTAGTTGCTCTCTGACTTCACATAAAATAAATTAGGTTGCGCTAGTGGATTGATATTTTGGATTTTTATATACAAAACATTACATAAGGCGTAGTAAGATTGGGAACGAACATTAAAAAAATTTTTTTTTGTTTTGCTATACAATAATTTGATAAATACTTCTTGTAAGCCAAAAATATAATAAATATGATTCTGATAATATTGATAATATCCGTTATGCAATCTAACTTCTAATCAATAATTTCTGGAATTTTTTTTTTTTATAAAATTGAAAGTATATATCATGTCTTATAATCAGTTTTACAATAAAATAAATGTAAATTAGTTATATGACTTTAATAATAAAACAAAATGTAAAATAGAAAATTTGCATAGTCACAATAGCTATGAATATTAAAAAAATTTTTTTTTTATGATAATTTATGTAAAATTGTCTATTTTTTTTATATTTTTAAAGTATACTTACTTTCTAATAATACACACTAAAATTACTATGCAGGTGAGAAATGGGTTTTTGTTAGTGAAATGGGTATTATGAGTTCCTTCGAATAAATATAAGTTTCACAAATGTAGATTTTTACTCAACTTATTTTTTGGTTTTTTTTGTATTACAAACACCATTTTGGCCATTTTATATTTAAACCATATCGTCTAGATTGTCTAAATTTGTCTAAATATTTTTTTGTTTACAATCCATACCAACAATTTCTCACAAATACATTTTTTTATAAAGTAATACTCAATGAGTACTTTTCAAGAAAATAATATTCTGCCGCCATCTTCACTACCTTACGAGAACTTGTCTCCCACGACTAGTGTTCTGAAAGGGTCAGGTCAAACCCGGGTCATTTGACCCAACCCGTGTTTAAAATCTGAATTGGGTTTATCATTATTTGACACGAGTCTTATATTCAACCCGACTAGTGATTCATTATCTTTGATACATGGGTTTTACCCTGAGAATCTCGCCGCACAACCATTAGGACACTTTAGCTCTTTTGGGTATAACACCTAAGAGGGTCACACCTTTGCTTGACCTGGGTTGACCTGGGTTGACCCGGGTTTAATCAAATATTTATATTTAAAATATTTACAATCATTTACATTACACGATTTTTAATTTCTAACTTTGTTCGTGTATAAAATGAGTGAGGCTGAGAAATTAACTCTTGGAAAGCGAACTTATTTAAGAAGTCTAGAAAACCTTGGGCAGATCGAAATCAAGATGTTCTACTATGATGGAAGGTATATGTTTAATAATAACTAGTATATTTTATTAGATTTTATTAATTCGTTATGAAAATATACACCGTAGTTAAATATAGTAGAGTATTCACAGTTTCACACCTAGTAGCAATGGTAAGAGATTATCCTGTAATCATTGAATAATATCAAAATTGGTTAAATTTTTAAATTTTTTTTTTACCTGTAATTGAAAGTGTTACAGTTGAAGATTTTTTCTGGAGGAACCGGCCAAAAGAAGCAATCTAAAACCAAATACAAATCACGCGTGTATGTATTTGAAATCAGGCTGGACGTAAGGAGGAATTAAAAAAATTATATATTTTGAAAATTTTATTTGGACCCGGGTTATCCGGGAGTTAAACTATATCGGCGGGTCGGGTCAGAGGTCGGGTCATGTAAATATTAACCCGGGTATTTGTACGGGTTGGTTTTTATACTCGGGTCAAGTTCGAATACATCCTCAAACCCGACCCGACTCGACCCTTTCGGAACACTAGGTCGTACATATTTCTTGATGTAAATCCTTTCCTTTTTTGGTGAGGTACGAATCTTTTTGCACCCATCACGCTTTTCGTTTCTTGTAATAAATAAATTTCAATCTTAAACTAATTTTATTGCATTATCAATATTGTTAATATAAAAATTTTTATTATACAATAAATATGATAAAGTAGTCTATTATAAGCCAATCAATTAAATAAAAAAGGTATATGGCAAAAGCAATCGTTAACATTTTCAGCGAAGCATCCTTTCGGTGGAACACCCTATCGTTAAAATGTGTGAAATTGATTTTGGTTAAACGTTTATCGAGATACCGTTTTTGATGAATTTCACTCTAACTTTGAACCTGAATTTAACAATCATGTGTTTTATCTGAATTTAACTATTTTAGAAGTAATCGTAAAACTAAATTCCCGATATTGCAATACGGATGATAAATATCATGAAACATTTAAAAAAATCAGGTTTGGCGCAACGAAAGTCCATCTATTATTATTATTATTTTTTTTTTTTATTAATTTATTTGTTAGCAAGGCAAAAAATATAAATATACACGGTATATAATCTCATTTAAATAATAATTTAATTCATATATTTCTTTTTCTTTGATAGTTTGTAAAATTTTCTCATTAATATAGCAGTAAATGGAGATTGTAGGAATTAAATTATTTATAATGACAATTATATCATGGAGAATACGTTTGACTGAGTGTATAAAACGGGATCCGTACAAAATTTCGATTACCAGAATCCTGCCAAAACACAATACCGACGCTCACAATCCCGCCAAATCATAATCCTAAAACTTCAAAATCCCGTAACCACATTATTCCCGACATTCATTATTGAATATTATTCCTTTGGTTTATTAACGATAATCTATTAAGATAATGAGATTGATAAAATTAATTATAGTAAAAAATTCTAGGACTAAGGTCGGCGGGCATTGCATCCTAATTTTATAAAACATTATATGAATACATTCTTAAACCGTCTCACAATGTGTTTAAAAATAAATCGTTATACTTTATTTTTTTTTATTTTTTTCTTTTGTAAATCAAGAATTAGGAAAGAAAAATCACAAAAAAAGAAAAGAAATATATATGAAAATCGAAAAGAAGAGAAGAGTCTATGAAATAATGCAATAAAGAGCGCTTACTATGAAAATGAAAGAAAATCGCATCGTTTAATGAAACGCCTAATGAAATTTTATTATTTCACCTGTAAACTAAAAGAAAATTAATTCTTTTTTGCTTTAATCCATTCAAAATCGTCAAAATAATCTCCAGAATATTCCTCATAATCAAACTTTTTAATAATACCCTCCGATTTATATTTATCTATCAAATCATTATATTCTTTAATCATTCTTCCTGTTTTAAGGAATTGTAATAACATAGGATTTCTACCTTTCCAATTATCAAAAAATATTTTAAAATATTCCAAATTAGGTAACTCGTAAGAAAAATGGAATTTAAATTTAAACAAACTAATTGGTGATGATTCTGTTAAAATGATGAATAAATCCTTCCAATTCATGCTTCCAAAATTAGTATCAATATATAAACCATCTAAATATTGACAATTAATTAATAAATTTTTTAATTCTAAAATATTACTACTTTTACATAATAATCTAAGATACTTAAGGTTTGAACAATTTTTATAAATTGTTTGAATAATTTTATTATTATCAAACTTTTGTACTAATAAATTATTAATATAACAAATATTAATTTCTACTAAATAACCATTTGAACTTTTAATTAAATTTGTTAAGAAATTTACCGGAACATCACTAGATTTTAAAATTCGTAAGAAAGGTAAAGATAAATTTTCCTTAGAATAATTCAATTTCATATTTCTAAAATTACCACCTAATTCCAATATACAAATCCTTTGAAAAGTTCTTTCCATAAATTTTTCTGTTAATTTAAAATATTTTATAGTATTTGAATGTTTAATTAAAGAATTTTCAAAAACTTTCCAAAATGAATCATCATTTATTGAATATTTAATTATAAAATGAATTTTAAATAATTTATTTTGATTTTCAATTAATTTTGTTATTCCATAATTATAATTATCCATTTGAATAAAAAGTTCTAATTCTTTAATTGATTTGCACATTTCTGTTAATCCATTTAAAATATTATCATTTATACTAGCGTCACAACTAAGAAATTCGATTTCTGAAAAACAATGTTTAGATTTAGGAATAAGATTTATTTGATAATCAAATCTTTGTGGTATATAAAGATGAGTATATTTCGTGTTTTCATTGATAAAAAGATTAAGTATATCATTTTTAATTTCTTCAAAATTATTATGATTATTAAATATCCTTTCGATTTCATTTAAATTTAAATGTCTACATAAACTAATATAATTAAATAAAGGTTTCTTATTTGATTTATTTGATATATGTGAAATTATTACATTTGATAATAATTTCTCGTTGCCTCTCTTTAAATATTTCCAAGGATTTATCCATAAAATTGAAATAATTATTTCACTCCAAGTTTTATTAACTGAAAGACATGAAAAAAGTGACTTTTTATCATTTTGAAAATCTTTGAATATCAAATAAAGAACATCTCTATTTAAGATAGACATTTTTTTTAAAAAGGTTAAAATGCGTGAAAACGCATTTGTTCTAAATGAAAAGCATAAATACGTATTACATGTTGTACGTGACACATGATTGGAATTAATCAGCTTTAACCAATAAAATTTAAGGTGTCAATCAACAACATTAGCCAATAAAAAGTTATCGTGTCGATCAAATAAATAATATGTGGGCAATGTGGCGCAGAAAATTAAAAATTTCCGGAATTACCGCATTGTTAACACATGATTAAAAATTAAATATAAATTCTAAGTGAGTTATAAAATAATTTGAAGATAAATTCAAATTGTGTAAGTCCATTCTTAACGTACTTTATAACAATTATAAAATTTTTTTAAAATACAGTTTCTCATCTACACTTATATCAATTGAGCGTAGAAATTTTGCTAAACAAAGTTCAGTTTAGTATAAATTTTTAAGCTGATATGAATAGAATCTTTGGATTTAATACATGTAGATAACTTTTTTTATTAGAATATAACTAATGATAAATTTAAATGGATGCATTCTTTTTTTTTATTTTCATTCCTTTAAAACGATTACCTGTTGATGCAAGAGATTTGAAATTCTAGTAATTTTGAAATTACAAAATATTGACAAGAGTTCTTTACTTTCTTACAATAATAAGATTTAAATTCTTATTGCTTTAATTATGAATATAAAATATCCTTAATGATCCAATCTGAGAATATTTTACTACGAGAAATAAATAATATTGTTACAAAATTCTATCTGTCACGCCACGTAAATAATTGATCAGCAAAATACTTAAAATGAAAACGCGAGATTTGCACTACGGTAAGTGTAGGGCTAAAAATATTGTTAAGTACGTTGTTGCTTTTTATATTTCCAGCAAATTGTGGTAAGCTATTACAAAAGTCTAGCAGCAATTTTTGAAAAGGACATAATATGAAATTCCTGTTTATTAAATTTTCTAACATTTCATTATACATTTTCTTCTTCTAGTTGATAAACTGTTGTCTATAATAAAAAAAAATGTTCAACTAAATTTAACACGTAGAGTAACATTTAAATAAAGAAAAGTGAAATGTCATTCGCATAATTGTGAATATAAGCAAAAAAATTAAATCGGCCTACAAGCGGTATTATGTTTGTGCTAAAAAAGTAGTCAACGTATCTACTTTTTATAGAGAATAAATTATTGTTACCAAATTACAATGAATAATTCCCTCATTACGCAATCATTTTACAGCATTTGTAAGTTGGAGTGCTAATTTATTTATGATTCTATTCAAGTTTATTAAAATTCTCTTTAAATAGCTAGGATTGTAACAAACTAACAATCCTACTCCATAACCAATAAATATTTGCTTTATATTTTAGAGATTCATAAAATCGATTTTAAAATGTATGCAGTATAATATTAGCTAATAGCAAATATGCACACGAATATTTTTTAATTTTACCTCATTTAATAGTTAAATTAAATGGACATTTCAGAGTTCATAACAGTATTGGAATCTTTACGATTTGCACGAATAGCATTTTCTGCCTACAATACATGAAGTTTCTATGCTAAAGAGATCCTCAAAAATTGTGAAATGAAAATTACCTTTCATAGTCAAAAATAACAGCAGAATGAGCTTTCTAGATTCCATGCCTGTTCATATGTTGCTTTTTTCAAACCATAAGAGAGCGAAGCAAAGATGCACATATAATTACTGCGCACAAAGTTATTTTATGTATTATGATCACATGATAAATATAATTGTCATCTAATCTGAGGAAAAAAAATAATTTCCAAACTCCAACTAATAATAGTCTAATATTAATCATGTTGACGAACAAGCCTATTCCATTCGAAATTAGAAAAAAAATAATTCGTAATCATATTTTACTTTTCACCCTACTTTTACTTTCTTTCGCTCGTTCTTCTTTCTCTCTCTCGTCTCCTCCCTTTCCTTCCCTTCCCTTTTCTGTCTCCTGATACCTTTGCTCCTTTTTCCTTCATTTTGCTCGTATTTATTTTTTTCCCTTATTATTTTGAGGTACTTTTGTTAGATCAGAATGATGCTATGCATGGATGTAATCGTGAGAGCATAAACGTGTTTATTTAACGAACCCTTGAGTACCAGCTTTGACGGTAGGGCTGACTGGAATGGTATAGTACTATGAGTATTACGCGAGGGTTGGAGCATAGGCGCTTGCTTTAATAAGCTCATGGGTACCAGCTTTTGCTGAGTCATGCGATAGGACTAATTGGTGGTATGGCATGGTACTTTGTATAATAGTTTACAGGGTCGAGATTAGTGCACTTCTTAGGAAGTCCTTTGTGGTAGGACCGTAATACTATGACATTGGTGTAATTGTTGGTGATGGGAAGTAAAAAGAATTTAAATATGAAATCAATACAAAACTTCCTATTTTTGCAATTTCCGAGTGATGGATTTGTTAAATTAATTGTTGATCTGGTGATTAAAAATATTAAACTAACTAAAAAAAAAATGATAAAAGAAATCGAAATCTTTTAGAGCAAGAACTTTATAAATTATATACATGTATTAATAAAGGAACTCATAAAAAATTAAAGAATCGGAAAGAAAGGATGATACGATAAATAATCTTGATTTACGTTCGGTTAAACATTATTCCATCTTCATTTTATTCATTTTAATATCACTGTAAACCTAAAGAATTTATCAATTTTTAATCCTGAAAGTTTTTATTGAAGATATTGAACTTCAAACTCTTTATGTTTATAGGTTAATTTGTTATAAATAAAGAGTGTGCAATACTTAATGAAAAAAAAAACAAAAGAAATATTTTATTCAGGCCACCAAAAAATTATAATATGTATACTAAAAAATGCTGGAATATTAATTAAAGCAATTGTCAATAATTGCCTTGAAATTTAAAATATACGGTATAATGAACAAATGGTTTTAAATCATTATTATCATTATAATTAAAATTAAAATTGTGAAAATTTAATATTAGAAATATTCACCAAATTTTCTCCAAAGTCTTCAACTCATGTAGAACTCGATTAACAATTTTTTAAAATTATAGAGGACGAGATTTACTGTATATTCTTTTGATTTCGTTGATGTTAGAATGAAAGATCCCATACGAAACCGATAAAGTGAAGGCGTGTTAAAAATGTCTGGTTGTTTGAAATAAGGGGAACATACTGTACATAATAACTTTTTTATTTGATTAAAAAATTCCAAAATATTATTTTATCAAAACGAAATGACACCATGTTATTCGGAGGAGTAAGGTTGGTAGGACTAAAAGTCTATCTAATTGGACCTATGAAGTACGGTTCAAAAAGGGAAAGTAGCATTATAATTTCATAACCAATTATAATAATAATATAATAATTTCAACATTTACTACCAACGTATTTAGTGATTATGTCTCCGTAACAACTATAGTTATAATAGTTCTTTATATAATCCTGAATTCAATAGATAGGAAAAAAACAAAGCCTTATTACTTTGTTATGAAATTTTCACAAACCAAGTAAACATGAAAAATTACGTTGTACTCACTTGACCAGGTTTTCGTGAAGATGCACAATTTTA
This sequence comes from Oehlia diaphana, assembly GCA_003833135.1. Taxonomy (NCBI): domain Eukaryota; kingdom Fungi; phylum Glomeromycota; class Glomeromycetes; order Glomerales; family Glomeraceae; genus Oehlia; species Oehlia diaphana. Next base: position 134,600 of record QZLH01000152.1, on the reverse strand, counting down.
ATTTCTCTTTGAAATCAAATACAAGTAATTCTTACATATTGGATGATTTTCAGGATCACCTGCTCGAGCAGTTAATCCCATCTCTAAAATAGAGCGCAAAGACGTCTCATAAACCAGAAAAAAGGTTATTTATGTTCGAAAAATAAAAAAAGCATAACGAACTTTAAAGTAAGTTTTTCATCAAATACCTATTTAAATAGAATTCACAAATACAGCTTGAGCGAATTGACAGAGTTCTACGCACGTTGTCCATGACTTTTACCAGGTATTTATAAATAATTCATATCAAGGATATACAGTACTTCCAAAAGGTTGCGCAAGTCTTTATCTTTTTTTAATAAAAATTGTCACGAGGTTGTCACTTTGTTTGCTTGTTAATAAATAAGAAGCGAATACTCACCCGACTTGATAATTTCTTATCGACGAACTGAACATGTGATCCTGATAAGCACTCGCAATATGTAGATCCAACTTGATTCTTTCAGTTAAATATTGTAGATCTATTTGTTTGTGGTTGTCAAATGTCAAATATCCATGCCCCCTATTGAAAATCGAAATTATCGTAATTTGATAAACGTAATAAATAATTCCGTCTCAATTTTTCATTTAAAATTGGGAATACACAGTATATTGTTCTATAAAGCTTCATCGCCTTGAAAAAAACTTTCTACAGAATAAACTTACATATCACGAGACTTTTTTTATCATTTAAAAAAATGATAAGAGGAAGGAAAACAATGACAGAATTAAAAAAAAAAAATTGGCCCCTTTTTTTGCGTCATAAACTTCCAAAAGAAAAGATTTACTGAATTTTAACTAATTTAAGCTAATCTTCAAGATAAATATCTGTCACACTAGCTATAAATGGAATAAATTCCGATTGTAAAAGTATAATTTCTCAAAAAAAAAAAAGAAAAAAAAAGCGTCTAAAAAAAATGTTCATCTTATTATGGATTTCAAAAAAGTAACGAGTCTTTCAGTACTTATTATAATTGATATTATTCTTTATTTTATGATTATTTGTATACTCTTAATTTTAAATTTCGGTACCACATTAATATGGTATATTCCAACAATATATCAATTATATTCATTCATTTTCACAGAGAAAGAATTTGATTTGAAGATAAGAATTTATTCATTTTTATTATCACCTTTGATAATTGTAATATATATTCCAATTTGTGTTATAATTCTCATAGGATATAGTATATTTTCCATATTAATATATCGAATAATAATAATATTTGTAAGACCAGAATATTCACTTTATTCAATATCATCAACAGCATCAATATTTTATATAATATATAAATATTATTATGATAATTATTATATTGAAGAATTATTAAATTGTTCATTAATATTTGAAATATATAAACAAAATTTAAAAATTACAAAAAATTTTTGGAATTTCAATTCTATTAAAATTTCCAAAAAAATTCAATATTATAAAATTTATATAATTAAATGGATTATTTTAAAATCAATTAATTTTATTGATTTTAACGTAATAATTTTAATTTACATAATGATCATCATACCATATGTAATAATGATGAAATTAATATCAACAATAATTTGTTGGTTTGGTATTCCATATTTATTTACTTATGAATCATTTAATGAAATTTTTAATAATCTTGAAAATTTTTCATCAAAAATTAAATGTTTTATTTTATCAATATTTATACCATTTCATTATTTATTCATTTTCATATTATGTGTTATTTGTTCTAGTTTTATTGGAATTTGTTGGATTATTGAAAGATTAATTAAAATATTTATTTCAACTATTAAATCATTTAATAATTATGGATTTTATTATATTATGGATTATTATTGGATTATTATTATAAGATTATTTCTTGATTTATATTGGCATTTTGGGTTAAAGTTGGATGGTTTGATTTATGTTTTATTTAATGTTGATATTTATAATTATAAAAAGCATGTATCAGGCAAAGTGGATGATGTCATAATTTTATATGATTATTGGCATAATATGAATTTGAGCAATCGTAAAAGATATGATTTCTAAAATAAAAAATTATAAATATTGTTTATTGGTATCAGTATATTAAGTAATGTATTATATATTTATATTTGTATTAAATAAAATTTAAAATTGTATATTTGTTACATAACGTATTACATAGTGTCATATAGAATATCGGACGATGAATTTGATTGGACGATTTATTATAATAGTCTTCAATGTTCTTTAATGTTTGAATTTTTTCCTATTAATTTTAATATAATTGGATGGGGAGTAATATCGGTCACAGGACCGAATGATCGGATGAAAATGGGTCATGTAGTGCCATTTTCACCAATCAAGGAAGGTCCCTGTGACCGATATATCCCCACATCCAATAAGATTAAGTGTGTTATCGTTCTGACGTTTTTGATCATGCATTAATTAATAACATCATAAATAAACTATCTATAAATTTCACTTTTATGCCACTTTATAAGGTTTATTTAAACTTTTCCTACAAAATATTCCAATATTTTTTTCACTCCACTTTATTATTATATCAATCATGTGTTATCGCTATGCCTAATAAAAATATCGGTCTATAAAAATCTGCATGATCCTATTGGGCTGAACGATAACAACAGATATAAAATCATAATTCATTTCTTGATTTAGTATTGTGAGAATCGCAGTATCTGTAATTCGAGATTTTACGTGTTATTGCGTCAATTTTAATTAATTAATAGAATATTATCTTTATTTTATTTACGGTATTTACAGCATTTTTAAATAAACAAATAATTTGAGTATATAAATAATATTACTAGTGAAAAAAATTTTAATTTATTACTCTTTCATTAATAAATTTTCAAAAAGTTACGTCGTATTATTTTTGCGTTAATACCATGATAAAAATTATAAAGTTCGTTCATTTACAAGTTTCATTTATAAGTTTAAAAAATCGTTAAAAGCATCAATTTATTACTGTACCATTTCTATTCTTGAAAATTCGAAATTATTGATAATATATTTTTTACGTTTAATTTCACACATAATTAAATCTTATTTATTCAGGTTATGTATAGAATTTTTAGTCAGTATTTTGAAACTTTATTATAAACGGGAATATTCGCGTATGTGATATTTCTTTTAGTTTATTCAATTACAACCAACTCTTTAAAACATGATAACTCGTTAACTATTTCCTTTAAAATTTTTTTTTTTATTAATTTAAATATTGAAATTATTTCTATCCTTTAGATTTATGGAAATTAATACGGATTTGTTAGGATGACAATATTTTCGATATCTACAAATTTACGTTATTTCACAAAAGAGCGTCTTAAAACTAAAGTTAATATTACGTTCGCTAACAAAAGTTAAATTATTATTACCGTTTTTTTTTAATACTAACGTTAAAATTCATCGTATTTGCATATCACACAATTTCAGCTTACAAAATCATAAGATTATTCAAATAAAAATAATGTTTTTTTATTTATACTTTATTTACGAGTATTTTTTCATGTTTTTTTTTATGTGGAATCATTAAATAACAATTACTCTTTATTAATTAAATGAAAGTAATGAAATTATTATTTATCTTTGTTTGTAATCCAAATCAATTAAACGTCAGATGTTTGTTATTTATAGTAACATCATTAAGTAATCATCATCGATTTTTAATATATTGATTTTCATAATTCGGTTAAATTTGCAACCCGAATCATCCTTATCAGTTATTTCTTTATTATGCTCTTATTATGATCTAAAAGTAATGTCTTTATAAATCTATGAAATCTTTCAAACCTTTCTCGAGATGATATTTTTTTCTTTTTCTTTTTTTAACTGTTCAAAAAAAAAAATTCTAACCATTAAATGATTTAATGACGTCATTTAATATATCGAAATTTCTAAATCCGGTGACTTACACAAAAATAAGTAGTGCGAATAACTGTAACACAGGTTTAGTGTTTGTTTGGGGTTTGCATTAATATCCATGTTTATACAGTATATATAAGGTATATAAGGGTTTTGTAATATAAATAGAGTTTCAAATTTTCAATTCTTCCTTGTCTTTTTTATAAAAAAAAAAATTTTTTGTTTCTTAAAAAAAAAAAAAAAAAATTATATAATTTTAAAATAATATTTAGATATATATATATATAATTTTTCATTAATTATGAAGGATATACTGCAAAAGTCATTCACATTCTTAATAATATCAATACTTCTTTTAATAACTTACCTTCCAAAAGGATTATCGCAAGTAACAAAAACAGCAGTAGTAGTAAGTACATTACCTGATGTTACAATTACAGTAACAGCACCACCACCAGTTGCTACTCCAACCGATACCAGTGTACCTGGTCCAGGTCCAGCTGTTCCTCCTCCTCCTCCTCCTCCTCCCGGTTCTCCCAAGGGTTCTCCTGGAGCACCTGGAGCACCTCAACCTGGCGCTCCTCAGCCTGGAGCGCCCCAACCTCAACCTCAACCTGTTACTCCTTCTCCTGGAGTGCCACAACCGTCTAATAATGTTCCTTCCCCAGGAAATACACCAAATAATAGGTAATTTTAAATTTTAAATATTTAAATTTCTTTCGATTATATTATAATCTTAATTAAACAATATTCTTTAACAAAATAATTTCTTTAATTACCTAGTCCAACGGTTTCTACGGGAAGTTCAAGTTCATCACAAACAAACAGTATAACCAATATCTTAACTGGTCACGTACCCATACCTTCTACTAGACCTAATAATGGTGGTAATAATTTAAGTTGGAATTTAATAGACTGTAGTGTTATTATAGGTGGATTAATTATGAGTATTTTAGTATTATAAAAATGGGTAGTAAAATAAAAAAGGGGGATTAGAACGATTGAATGTGCAATTCAAACAATTCAAACAATTCAAACATTAGAAGGTTGTGTATTATATTGTATTTTTATCTACTTTATTTTTAAATAATCATTATTAAAAATTTTATTAAATTATTTTTTTAAAATATTTTATCTTTTTTTTTTTTTTTTTAAAAAAAAAAAAAAAAAAAAAAAAAAAATTTCAGAAATTTTTGTTTCTCATTGTAAAATTCACAACGCATGTCGTGGTTTTTTTTTTTTCTTTTTTTGGGATTTCTATGAATCATTATCATAATAGAATATTGTGTTACAATATAGGAGATTATGATCATTACTTAAAATTCGTTTTAACTGTTAAGCAAAACTTTGAATTTTAAAATTCGTTTAAGTAAAACTTTGAATTTTAAGTTCGTTTAAGTTAAAATCTACTTTTCACGTCACGAAAATATTCGAATCTTTCTTTTTTTTCAATTCGAATACTTTAAAATTATTTAATTTGAAAATTTTGATCATGATAACGCTTGCGTACCATAGATTATTATTTTGCTTAAATATGATTTTTTTTTTATTGATAAAATCTCGAAATACAATTCAAAATCTTTTCAGAAAAAAAGTATAATTAATATAATTTAATAAATACAGTTTTTGATAAATATATTTTATGCGATATATATTGTATATCCATCAAATTGAATTACAAAAAAATTTTTTTTTTTTTTTTTTTAATTAATAAAAATTCACTTTTCAATATGTTTTTCGGCAAATTCTTGAAAATTCTTACTTCCACTGGCATAGGTGTTATCATTTTCACTAACAGTTGTAATACTATGTGAATAATCAAAATATATTCTCGATCTTTGCATAACAGAAAAATATCTAGCAGGTAAATGATTTTTAAAAAAGGTAGGCATCAATTTTTCTATAATTGCTAAAGGACTTCCTTTCTTATGCTTATATTCTTGAAAAACATTTTTACTTGAATGTAATTTCTCTAGAATATCATCTCCATCATCATTCATATTCAAATTAGCCCATCCAAGGAGTTCATTCACATTCGATCTAGTCCATCCAATGAAACTAAGATTATCACTGGCCCGTTCAATAATAATAGGTTCTTTACCTGAAGAAAATAAATTTCTTGTACTAGAAGGTCTACTTCCATCTTGGAAAAATCTAATACCTTCTCCAACATGAGCATAATTCAAAATACTACTTTTATCAATTACACGCCTAACGGATGGATCTGACCAACCAGGTGGAAGTTTAGTAATAATATCGGTATCATCAATAATTCTCCAAAGTGTGTTATGCCTATCATACGGTGAATTAGTATAAGAAGCGAATTCAGCGGCAAAATCTGCATCACCAATACTTGGACTACCAAACATATATCCATCTCTTAAAATACAATTTGGTCCAAGATCTCCTGGTGATTTAATGAGACGAGTATAAAACAAACTAGCAAGTGCCGCACCTAAATGGTATGAAATACGAAATTAGTATAATTTTTGAATTAAATTACAAACCACTCCAATTTTAAAATAAAAATTTACCTAACGAGTGACCGGTTACCCAAACATTCACTTTTACTTTTTCAGATCGAAGATCTTGAATTTCAGCAGCTTTTGATCTAATGGCTCTAAGTATTGTTATATAAGGAGAAGAACGACTTGATCTTGATGTAGAATGTCCGCTTTGTGGAAATAACGAAGTATAAAATCCTTCATGAACTTCTCCAAATACAAAACTTCTTGCATCAGTTCGTTGAAACATTAAATCGATAACGAAATCTTCAAAATTAAGCGGTGTTGTTCCTTTAAATACAACAACAATAAAATTATGTTCTAAACTCCAAAACATTCCTGAAAAAGGACCTCCTAATGAATTTAATTCTGATAATGAAGTGAATTTCAATCCCCATTTGTTTGCTTGTTCATGTATACGATTTTCACTTTCTTTCAATCGATCTGTAATGGTTTTAATATCTTCTTGTGTTATAGATTTTCCTTTTTGTTTCGTAATTTCACTCGTTAATTTATGAGCGCTTCTAACTATTTTATCATTACGCTCATATATAATACAAGACATAAATAATAACAATTCTGCAATGTCAAGATGAAACCCGCGATGTTGTATAGTTCCTTCAACCCCAAATATTGAATCATCTAATTGTTCTTCGGGTAATGGTGGTGGTAGAGGAGCATTCAAAGCAATAATTCCATCCTTTACGATTTCATCTACCTCTGATGTAAATATTCTTGGGTCCCCTATATAAAAGAATTTTAAAAGTTAATAAATAAATATATACGTATATATATATATATATGAATATATATAATTTAAAAAGAAAAAAAATTCTTACACCAATTAACGATCGATAAACCATCTGCCCATTCATCAGCAATTCTTTGAATCAATTCTCCTAACCCAAACTTAAGTCCAATATGTAAAGCAACTTCCAATATAATGATTCCAATAATCAAAGTAGGAAATACCGTAATCAACAAACAGAAATTAAACGGATGAAATATTGGCATTGACCATTCAAATAATAAAGTAATAATAACATTTTTCAAAACTCTATGAACGTAAACAAAATAAGTAAGTGATGGAGCCCATACTAACACTTGAGGTCTATGTTCAGGAGTTGCGTTTAAATCTTCTATATAATTTTGTTTTTCTTTTGGAAATTTTGAGCAAAAATCTTTAATATGGTTTAAATCATCTTTGACATTAGTTTGGTCCAAATAAGTATCATATTGTTTCACTGAAGGTGGCATAATTTTAAACTAAATCGATTGTGTTCCAATTTTGGAATAGTTTATTGATTCAGTGTCGAGTGGTGATTTTATTTTTATTTTTTTTCTTTTCGAAAAAAATTTTTCTCTTTTTATTTTTTATTTTTTTTTTTTTTTTAAAAAAAAAAAAAAAACTTTGGCGGTCGTTTTTTTTTTTTTTTTTTTTTTTTAAAAAAATTTTTTTTTTTTTTTTTTTTTTTTTTTTTTTTTTTTTAAAAAAAAAAAAACGACTTTGGCAGTCGTATTTATATTATTTTATAATGAATTGTAACACCTGTAAATCCATAAAAAGTTTTCTTTATTTTTTCAATTGTCGCATGGGAGAACATTCCGTACTGAAAAATTAATCGTTTATGGAAGGTACCAGCATAAAATCTTTTAAAAAAGAATAAGGGATGCCGGCGGTAACGTGCGTGCATAAAAAAAAAAAAAATTTGCGCAACATAGAAACATAAACATTGTTACCGATTTACTATCCTTATTCACTAAGTGTCTGACGATCAAAAATTATCAATTTTAATTTAATTTTTTAATAATTTTGTACAGATGATCAATTTACCATATTTTTTCATGAGACAATCATAAAAAATAACGTCATATTATCCCTTTTTAATACCCTTTTTTTATACTTTATGAAGGATTCACATAATTTAAAGTAATTTATAAAAATCTACATAAATAACATGGATACATAAATGTAAATTACTATCTGCTAAAAATTATTATAATTCAGTTATGATTATTATGGTTACTCTTTTTTTTATATTTACATCTAGAAGATAAGGATTTTCGCTATCGTTTTGATGCATTTTTAGAATTTTCCTTTGAAATTTTTACATAGTTATTATTTATGATTGTGGATAATTATCTGAATTTTTATTGTATTTAAAATGATTACATACGTTATTATTTATGATTGTGGGTAATTATCTTTTTAAAAGGATTTTTAATTATAACGGTAGAGATAGTTTCTAAGGTATTTTAAAATACTATGAAGCAGTACTTAGTTCCTCTACTGTAGTCGTAACTAAAGATAATTTTGAGTTCCGACTAATCGATAAATATATTATAAGATCGATCAAAAACTAATTATTATTAATTAAAAAAGAGAAATCTAATTATGGAAAAATTTTGCCATTTTAAGCAACAAAATATTATTATTTAAATATTATACGTTAAAAATAGGATAGTAAGATGAGCATATAGTAAAATAGTACAGTATTGTAATGGTAATAGAAATTAATACGAAAAAAAAATTTCACTTTTTTCGTACTCAGACAGACCTTTAAAAATAAATTTTGATTTTTCGTATTTTTCGTACTAATAATTTTTACGTTGTATGATTTTTCGTATTTTCGTACTAATAATTTCACGTTATATGATTTTCGTGTTTTCGTACTAATAATTTTACATTGTATAACTTGAAAATTTTTAACACCGGATATATTATCAATATCCATATTTTCACTTTACTGCTTTAAAACGAGATACTTACGTGTCTGCGACTGATCTATTCCGTGTTTGTTAGGCTGTCAAGATCATGTGCACATTCCGATAGACCGTATATAGGTCAGGTGAACCCAAAAATTTTTTATATTACTACGCATAGGTTATAATTACGCATTTTAAGAACCTAACTTTAAAATTTTATCTAAAATAAGCAAAATGATCGTTTGACTATTCATATCTCCCCTATAAAAATTTTATCCGTTATTTCTGTAAAAACTCCGTGAAAATGAGCCTTTCACGGATCCATTCACAAAAATGTAAATAATCGATAAATTCCGCGATATAAGATTATTAATTCCGGAATATGAGCCTTTTACGGAAAAAAGATGGAATATAAAAAATGGATTGACTTTTTTACAGGGCAGGTTGGAATTAATTCCAATTGAATATTTCTTTTATTTGACTTCCGTCTGTTTTTGTCTTGATTTTTCTATCTCTTCTGTATGTAATTGTGCTAGTATCAAAGATATATTTTTATGATTTTCTTTCCATTTTTTTTCTCTTTGTTTAATAATCGCTGTTCAGGATTTTAGTTCTTTCTAAAATATGCAACGAAATGGCTAGCTTTGTTAGGTTGAATAGAATTTGATGCATTCAATCTAATTGAATTTGATGCTTTTATTTTAAAATTTCGTTCAAGAGGTTTTGAATAATATGCATCATGTAATTTACGTTGATTAAGTAAAGCTTCAAATTCAAAAATATTTTCTGGAAAGTACTGATAACTTAAATTAACCGTCATAATTTTTAATTTAAAATTGTAAATGCTTCAAAATATAATTATCTAATATTTATCACTATCGATCACTATTTAAAAACTGACAAGGAATCTGAAAATTCATTAATAATAATGAGTTGCATTTGGTCACTCTGAAATATGTTAACAGGTGAAGAATCATCATCATCATCCAAATTATTACTATTTCTCTCGATGCAATATTTATCGAAGAAGATATATACAGTATGTCATCATCATATTATAACTATTTGAGGATGGATCTGTTCCATTGTATGTACTATACATGACATTGAAACTTCGTTTTCATGTTAGCCAATTATTATGAGTGAATTATTTATATCAATTGATAAGTTTTCAGAATTTGCAGATTGGATCATGCCAAGAAATTTTGTAAGTTCAAGTGCCAATCGATGAAAATGATGAATAGTCTGCATAATTTGTTTGTTTACTGTAGACCATAATCTTAATATTTCTAAAGACAAATCATTTAATTGGCCTTCGTTATAACCGAAAAGATATGTGGATACAAGATGTTGGCCAGAATTAAACATAGTGCCGGACTAGGGTTTCGTAATGCTGGCCAAGATCTAATTTCCACCGGTATTCAGAAATTACATGCAACAGATTCGAAATTGCTACCCATAACAAATCATAGAAAAATCTGTGGGAAAGCAAATCCAAAAAAAAATTCTCAAGTTCTGTATTTTCTTTCAACCAATCAGTTGCTGAGTAATAGCACGTTGGAATCATCTTGTCGTGACAGTTCAAATGGTACCAAAATCATCTTTCTAGCATCGATAGATGGCGAGTTAATTTTGCCAATTTTTCAACAATCAAATCGTCACCTATCGATGCTAGAAAGATGATTTTGGTAACATTCGAACCATCTCGATGAGACGATTCTAATGAGCTATTGATTGGATTTCTACGATCACTGGATGGTGAGTTATTGCGCAAAACGGATTCTGACTAATCAAAAAAGAACTGAAAAATGGAACCGAACTGAACTGTTCAGAGCTTTAGCTAAATGTAATGCTGGCCACCAGAATTTGGATGTATGATGTCCTTATTAATCAGGTTTCTAGACACACGGTGTCTTTATTATAGGTTGTTCACCTATAAAAATGAAATGTGTTAAATTTATTTTAAATTCGTGCTCATGTGTAATAAATGTCTAAAAAAGCACCATTTTGTTTAATTTTTGTTTTTTTTGTAATAAGACATAAATTGGATAAAATGGTGATATTTATTACACATGAATACAAATATAAACCAAATTTAATACATTTCATTTTTATAGGGTCATAACTACAATTCAGACCAAATGTAATGCTGGCTCAGTCATCTGGTATCCTTGTTAACTAGGATTTCAGATATAGAGCTTAGAGCCTTATATCATTAGATGTCAATTCTGAAATCTGGACATTTGATGTCCCTGTTAGCATAAGATTCTAGACATTTGATATCCCTGATAGCATGGATTCTGGGCATTTGATGTCCCTGTTATCACGAGATTCTGGAAACTGAACATCTATACTGTGTGTCTGGAATCCTGATTAATAAGGACACCATATGTCCGAATTCTGGTGAGCCAGCATTATATTTGGCCCAAATTTAGCTATGGGCAACCTAAAATAATAATTATGACATTGTGTGTCTGAAATCCTATTAATAAGGATATCAGATATCTGAGTTTAGTGGGACAGCATAATTCCACATGGATTTTTTCAATATTGGGTAGCATTGTAAAGTTCAGCCCAAGTTATGTAGCTTTTGGAAAACAGAACATTGGATATCTGATTGAGCTGCCTATGGCCACCCATATAAGGATATAACATATACACTTGTGACATAAATAGGACCCTGAACAATACATGATAACAATGCAGAGTTTGTGTACAATGAGCCCAAAAAAAAAAAAAAAAAAAAAAAAAAAAAAATTTGAAAAAAAAAACAAAAAAAAAAAAAAAAAAAAAAAAAAAAAAAGTGCAGATCATTTCCTTTTTTTGGATAACTCAGACCAACATTACATAGTGCCAGCCCTGAAGAGATGCGTAGAGCTATTAGTAAATTTGTGACGATCTCTTACCTATTTTTATATTGCTCGGTTGAAGATCGCCTGAGCAAGTGGTTGTTTATTATTACGAATAAGGGCAGGCCTGGACCATTCTATTGTATACCACGCATGATCACGTGACAATTTTATACGTGATGTTTTATCATACCCTACATACAAAGGTTTCCATACACTACATGTTTACTATGCTCTCTTGAAATGAGTTGAAATCTGGATGTTTAGACTTATTACTGTATTTATTCATACTAATAAAAGCGTTTATTAATAATAAAAAAAGAAATTATAGTAATGGGACAACATATTGGTAAAGGTAAAGCATATAGCATGAATACATAATATAAACAAAACAAAGATGAAATATTAAGATTTTTATTTATTAAAAAATTTAATTGTAAATAATCAAATATAATACAATATACAAAACTAGTTTCCAGTAATATCAAAGAATTTGTAGAAAGCAGCACTGAAGAATCTAATGGTGTATCAAACAAGTTGAAATATTAAAAATTTATTTATGAACAATTCAAGTATTATCTATAATTATATCTTATACTAACTATATTATATAAAATTATATCAAATATTTAGCTCGTAATTAATAGGCTATCTTATAATTAAATAATAATGAAATTACTCATTATTTTCATTGGTATTCCATATAATTAAATAATTTATTTAATAATTAATAATATTATAGTTGGTAAGTTATCGTCATTTAAATCTTTAGTTCTTTATTTTATTTATTTTATATAACATATAAATAACTAAATTTTATATTTAAATAACTATTTAATAATTAATTATATTACAGATGGTAAGTTACAATATATATATTACATTTATTTGTCTAATATTTTATGTAATTTAACTAATTATATTATTAAAATAACTAGATTGTAAGTAATATATATAACTTACAGCAAATGCTTTTGTATTATATTTACATCTAACTAATTAATAATTAATAATACTACAGGGTGTAAGTTATATGATATCTACATTTCTATTATTTATATAATCTAAACTAAACGAACTCTGTATTTAAAAAACTAATTTGTAATTATTTTAGTTAGTAAGTCATAATTTATTTATTTAATTCTTTTATTACTTATTTGTATAATATTTATATAATTTAAACTACCTAAATTTTTTATTTAAAAATTATATTGTAATTTGTTTTAGTTAGTAAGTCGTAATTTTATATATTTAATTCTATTATATAATATTACATATAATTTAAACTAACTAAGTTCTTTATTTAACAATATAGCTCGTAAGTTATTTATTTAATTCTATTACTAATTATTTATATAATGTTTATATATAATTTAAACTAACTAAATTTCTTTATTTAAAAAATTATTTAATAATACAGCTCTTAAGTTATTTATCTAATTCTATTATTACTTATTTATATAATATATATATATAATTTAAACTAACTAATTCTTTATTTAATAGAACGTAAGTTATAAGTTATTTATTTAATACTACTATTACTTAATTCTACTATTACTTATTTATACCATTTATTGGTTATTTATATAATATTTACATATAATTTAAACTAACTTATTTAAAAAATTACTTTGTAATTTATTTTAGTTGGTAAGTCAATTTATTTATTTAATCCTATTATATAATATTACATGTAATTTAAACTAACTAATTTCTTTATTCAAAAAATTATTTTGTATTTATTTTAGTTGGTAAGACATAATTTATTTATTTGCTAATTTTTTTATTTAAAAATTACTTTATAATTTATTTATTTTATTATATTATTTCTTTATTTAAAAAATTACTTAACAATATAGGGAGTAAGTTATTTATTTACAGTCAACTCTCTCTAAGCGCACCCTCTATAAGTACACTCCACCTGTAAGTACACTCCCAAGCTCAGTCCCGAGCTTGGGACTTAGTAGTTAAGTGCATCCTTTTTATTAACACCGTGC
>QZLH01000152.1:42918-118869 GCA_003833135.1 Oehlia diaphana | reverse complement strand
TGGCTGGGATTATCCATAAAAGGAATGATCTACATGATTTTTTTGACTCATTATACGCAAACTCTGACCTGACCCTTTTATGTATATTTCGGGGTCCTAGTAGTTCTTAAGTGTCACAAAAATTTAAATGAAAATTTAAATGAATTTTTAAAAGAAGTATGATAGTATATTATTTTCTGTTTTTAATCAAATTAAATTTATTTATCTTAATAAATTATTATTATTTTTTATAGTGGAAATATCATAGAAGTTGTTTAAGTTCAAATGGTATTATAAATTTTTATGGATTTACAGAAGATCCAAATACATTAAAATATATGGTAGTAATGGAGTATGCAAATAAAGGTAATTTAAGAGAAAATTTAACAAGAATAGTTGAAAATAATTGGAATCAAAAAATATTTATGTTGTACGAAATTATTTCTGGACTTAGTAAGATACATGGAGAAAATCTTGTTCATTGTGATTTTCATGATGGTAATATTTTAAATCATAAAAATGATATAATTTATATTAGTGATTTAGGATTATGTCAACCTGTAAAATCGTCTTTGAAAAAGTATGATATTTATGGTGTTATACCATTTATGGCTCCTGAAGTTTTAAGAGGCAAATCTTTTACACCAGCTAGTGATGTTTATGATCATGTGGGAACTTACGTCTGGGATACCACCATTTAATGATATACAGTAGCACATGATATTCAACTTAGTTTAAGTATTTGTAGAGGTGAACGTCCTGAAATTATTGAAGATACTCCACAATGTTACGTAACTTTAATTAAAAAATGTTGGAATGAAGGTCCATTAAAAAAACCATCTACATCAGAAGTGAATGGTATTATTAAGGATTGGATTTTCCGTCCTTATAATAATGAAGTCAGTGAAGAAATAGAAAGCAACATTATGGAATTTATAAATGCACCAATTGATCATAACAATCTTGCTACTAAATTTCATCCAAAAGCATGTTATACAAGTCGCTTACTTGATTTTACTAGTAAAAAATTGAATGAAATCCTTGAAAGTAAAGATTCACAAGCATATGATTGTGTAATTAGAGATTCAAGGTTATTAGGTATGTACTATAATATATAGAAAATTAATATTGCAAATTATTATGTGATATTGATTTATTTATTTAATTATTTAAATAATGAAACAGATGAAAATACTAGTAAAAAATTGAATGAAATTCTTGGAAGTGAAGATACACAAGCTAGTGGAAAAATGAAATGAAATATTAGTAGTAAATGAAGATTTGAATGATTGTGTAATTAAAGATTGAGGCTATTAGGTATGTACTATAATATATATAAAAATTAATCTTGCAAATTATTTATGTGAAATTAATTTTATTTATTTAATTTTTTAGATATTAATATGATGAAAATTAACTTGTTTGTGTCTTTAAAAAAAGATTTATAGTCTTTTTAAGTAATATTTGGTATCATGCATTCAACAGAAATTGTTCTTTATTTTATTCTTTTTAGATTTATTTAACCACTAAGGCAAAGTAGTAAAATATTTACAAGATTCTTAGTTTGTAAATTAAATATCCACAAATTAAATATATAGTCTCTTTTAGAATTATTTAAAAATTAAGGCAAAAGGCCTAAAGTAGTAAATATTTTACAAATTTCTTGGTTTGTAATTAATAAATATATCTTTTCCAATTATTAAATATAAGTGATCAAAATGTAAGTATATAAAACCATTCTCAATGTATAAAATTAAAAATAAATAATGTAAAATGTTTTATATTCATTTCAAGAGCTGATTGTATTTAATTTATATTTATCATGATATTTGTCAAAGTACTTATTAAATATTTATTAATAATACTAAGTAAATATAAAAAAATACTTATAAATACTAATTTAAAATATTAATTAACTTTTATTTTAAATATTATGAGTTTAACATAAGATAATTACACCAACCGAAAGTCATCTACTGATAAAAAAAATGTTCAATAAAAAAATCAATTTACATATTTGATAAAAAAAATTGAATTATTTCAATAAAAAAAATGGAATTAAATCAACAAATTCTCTCAAAATATAAATTGAAAAAAATCAGTTGGGCTTTATTAAATAATATACTAAATTACAATCAATCTATCAAACTTGTATTCATTCTATAAATTTGCTATTAATTGAAATATTCTAGTTTGATTAAAATCTCAATATTTTATATATTATAAAGGTGATATTTTGACTTATATAAAAATTTTAATTCACTATTATTTATTAAGATGTTTAAGATGCTTATAAATACTAATTTAAAAGGAGAATGTCAAAATATTAAAAGTAGTGATTTTTACAGTCTGATTTTTTTGAATTTTATAAGACATTAAACAATGCACTCTAAATTTACAAGAAGAAGAGATTTGTCTAAAGTCATCAAAAGTACTGTTTTTCAGATAATTTTGAAATATGTTAACAAATATTGATTTTAACCATAACAAATTTTGAAATTTTTGTTTAAAAAAAAAAAACTTTTAATATTTAAGTTAAAATTTTGCAATCAGTACTTTTTAACTCTAGCCAAATTGTAATTATTGACCAGAATTAAGTAGTTTGCTCAAATCCAATCTCTGACTGTGGCTAAAACAGCATGTATTATACATATATTGCTTAGGGTCCTCTCTGAAACAAGAAATGGGACCAGAAGAGGACCCAGAAATATATATATAAGGGTGTGGCGTATTTTGAACTAAAAAAATCATGAAAATCTTTCCTTTTTTAGATAATTTTTGATAATGCCAGCCAGAATTTTATTTCCTATTATAATAACGACTGACATTATCATAATTCCGGCCCTGAAAAGCTCATTATTAAATAATTTTTCATCACCTGACCTATATATATATATTTTTTTTTTGGGAGTAGCACGCGCTAGGAAGGTTTTGGATGCAGGTAAGCTTATTTTCAGATTCAAGGGGAAGATAAGTTATTTTTGGAAGTTCACCATTTAGCTTGAAGTAAAAAATTTTTTTATTTTAACAAACTTTAATTTTAACGAACTTTATTTATTAGCAGTTTCTTTTTTAAGCAGCCAATTTTTTGGGATATTTGTATGTGTGAAAAATTTGGTGCTGGAAAGTTTTCTTTGAATTTAGTCTTTTAACGAAATGATCATTTTTTTCATTTTCTTTTTTTTTGTAAATATCGGTGGCCTTTTTCCAGGAACCAGGTTTAAACTTGGATTTGGTAAGTTTTGAAGCTTTCGCTCTGAGACCTTCTTTTTAAATCATTTTTTTTAATTTTTTTATTTTTTATTGCAGGTACCTGTACTCGATCCCTGTATTAGACTTTTGGGATCAGTAAATTTTGCTTCGAAACTTCAATATCTTTAATATTTTTAAATTTTAATATTTTGTAGAAATCGATGATGTTTATAAATTTTATGTTGGTGAAGCAGGTGTCAGTAAAATGGGTGAATACTATTTGTTAATATGCGGTTAAGTAATCATTATCCAACATGAGTATTAAAAGTGCTACACTTAAACAAAAAAAAGGTATTATTTTTTGACTATATAAAATTAAACGAAATTACTCACACGCTGTATATTTTTTTAATACCATTGTTCGTCCACGTTAATCATATGTAAGAAATTTTTCTTGGTAAGAACAATGTTAGATGTGCATATGTTTTCACATATAAACTGAATAAAGATGTAAATTATGTAAGTACCTATGAATATATGGTATCTGACAATTATTAATAAATTATTTCCTGGCCTGAAAACTTATACAAAATTGATAAAATGCTAAACTCAAGAATAAAACTACATAATTAAAAAAAAAGCTATAAAAAATTTTTCAGAAAAATGATCATGTATGAGCTTCTTCGGAATAAAACTAGAAAAATGAGGAGTTTTTTCCAGAATTTTTTTTTTTTGTAGGGAAGGGTAAAGTTATGAAATTGAAATAGAAAACAAAAGCTTATAAATAAAAGTATCTACTGTATATTAACATCTCATACTTCCAAAAAAAAATTTTTTTAAAGTTGCTATGATTTTATGCTTTCTGTAGAAAAATTTGCAAAATAACTTTAAATTTATTAAATTATTTGGGATGGTAAATGGGAAGATTGGAGTGGATATTATTTTTATAAACAATGTGAAAAAGAATCTTTCTTGAAATAATAATCAGGTAAATGAAATGAAATTTTACTTATATTCTTTTTTTTGATACTGTATATTAATTTTTAAAGCTTTGAATTCAATTCCAAAATCTGAATTTAGTTCAGTTGGGTAGAAGTTAAGGAATAAATCCATATAAACGAGTATTTGTAGATGGATAATATACTCAATTTAATACAGTATTTATTATTTAGATGAGAAAAAATTTTTTGATTGCTGCACAATATAAATCACATATAATTTTTATTATAAATTCCAAGAATAAATGAAGAAAGTGGAATTATGATTAACTTTTTTTTACATATAAATGTACATCCGTAAAATATGATGAACCAACAATATAAAGAGATTAAAGATCTTGAAATTTGACATTACATTTATTTATATTAAACATCATAATTGACAATAGGGTTAAATCAGTTCTGGTCCTCGGATATAATTCATCAATTTTATGTATAGTTTAAAAGAATAATAAAAATATTTATTATTAACAAGATTTATTTATAAATTTCATATTTATTATTACATTTATAAATTGTTTTGACCAGCGATATAAACGAATCAAGACCAGTCTTTGTGACCGGTAACGGACCAGAGCGATCCAACTTTAATTGATACATTCTTTTAATATAGGAATGAGATTAAGAATGACGATGAAATAAATGTTGACCAAGTTTAAATAAATAGAACAAATAACTTTTTAAATTTTGTTACGAGGAATCATAGATAGTTAATTCATTAAAAAGTTCTGTTATTCTATAAATAATCTTTAGGAAAAAGAGTATGCTGACAAAAAAACGATAAACAAAGTACCTCTAACAATTTGTGGGAACGTCAGCCTTGAGTTACAGTATCACAAGTTCATTTTCATCAATGATTACGTTATATAAAGCATGTACAAATATTATGTAATAATATATATTGAATATTATATATTAGTTTATTTATTTATTTAAATAAGATATTATTACTTCCAAAGGTATTTGGATCCGGAACAAATATTTGGTAATTTTGTTATAAATCAAGTTATGTTTTAAATATAGTTCTCAATTTTTTTTTTTTAGAAAAATAATTTAAATTTAAAATTGTCATATACTGTACAACCAAATACAATCGAAATCGTTTTTTTTACATATGAAAAAAAAAAAAAAAATGTATAGAAATAAAGAATATTCGATTTCTATTTTTCGAATGCTGCGTATTTCTATTTGATCCAGTAATTTTGAAAAGAGGTAATTCATTCAAAGCTTAGCCAACTGCATAACATAATTATGTATTAAAATAATAATTATTAATTAACCACAATTGTAAAAATTAATTTATTATTTAGGTATTGTAATAATATATATCGATCACATTGAACTTTACTCAAAATGACAAATTTTTGCTTTTGTCCCTTTTGTAAGGTTGGCGCAGCAAACATGTAATATGTATACACAATATATATTAATCTATATATATCAATATATATATTATATATTATAGTGTATTGTATTCCAATTATTTCTGATATTATTCGATGAAAAAAAATTGTTATGTTGATCCATTCTTTCCGCAGCCTTTTCTTTTTTTATTTAACCCAAATTAGTTAATGTATGTATGATGTATTACAATAACATACTCATTTTTAAAATACTTTCAATAATTACACAACTTTTTTTTTCTTTTATTATCATTTCCCCTTAATGATTGACTAAAGCAAGTATAAATATACAGTACCTATAAATATTTTTATAGAGGGTATAAAATTTTAAATCGTTGACTGACTTATTTTTTTATGTGCGTCTTTGTATGATAAGCTTAAATCTATTATACGTATGTCTGTCTATTCGTACTAACAAACGATTATATTAAAGAAATTTTTCTCTCTCTCTCTTTTTTTTGTTTAAAAGAAAGATGTGTTCGCTTGGTGTTTGTAATTTTCATAATAAATATTGTGGTTGTCAAACTTATAAGGAGGATGAGAATAATCCAGAGAAATGTTTTTATTGTAATCATTATAATGCGTTTCATACCGGTTTTTCGCCTCCACCTCAAAATACTTCAACGCCATTATTGGGAACTTGTCAAAAAGATGGGGTTTCTTGTGGATGTCAAGCTTTTGTCGCTAATCCTAATAACGAATTAAAGTGCAAATATTGTGATCATTTTACTGCATTTCACAAGTATACTTCTCCAGATAGCTCTCCTTTATCTTCTAGCTTGACTAATATAGAAAATAATTTGTCATCATCCTTGTTATCATCGTCATCAAATATTAATACTTCTGCTGGAGATTCTAGATTCAGAGATGAAGCCATTAAAAATAGGTCAATGCCTATTATTAAAAAGAGAAAAAGAAATCAAAGATTTCGTAATCAAAATTCACCTAATACTATTGCTTCTAGAGGTCGTCCTGCTAACGTATCACTTGGTCTTAATCACTTATTATTGTTTACACAAGAAAGTTGGGAAAATAATTCAGCTCCAAGAGAAAATACCTCGGCTTGGATTGAAATGAGGGATAATGGTCTCATTATTGAAAATGTATTATTTAATGAAAATACTGCTGAAGCTATTAATGCTTTAATTACTCGTTCTTTTCCATCCGTTAATGAATATAATTGGATTATATTAAACGGTTCTACAAGTAAATTAAAAGCTGCTACCAGTCAGGTAAATTATATATATAATTATTTACTAATTTTAAAATATGTTTTAAATATTTCATTAATTCGTATTTTTATGTTTATGTTTTTTTAGGAAAAATCTTTAAAGAATTTTAGAGAAAATATGTCAAAAAGCAACAAAAGATTATACCTTGGTAATTATAATAAATATTCCTTTTTTTTTTGAATAACATATTTAATAATTAAAGTTACTTTTTTTTCAATTTTAGCTTTAACATCAAATAATTCTAGCGAAACAGAGGCGGATAATAATCAAGATGAAGATTTTGAAATTAAAAGCGAATGCACTGATTGATTCGAAATTTCATAAAAATTTAATTTTCTTCAAGTTTAAATAGTACAACATGGATTTTTTTTTTTTTTTTGATTGATATATTAACAATTTAAATAATTACAGTAATATTAATTTCATGATTTAATTTGTTCGTTATGTATAGTTAGACTAATTAGATAATATATTCATTTGAATGTGTTTCATTAAAAATTTGATAAAAAATTTTTTTGTAAATTTGTAAAAAAAAAATTCAAATTTAAACCTAGAAATAAAAGTTCTTGATAGCTTTGAGTTAAAGTTTTTTAAGTTTATTTTTTCGTTTCAAAATTTTAAATTTGATAAAAATATAAGAAAATAATATTTTATTTAATCTTAATTTTTTTTTGCAACGGATATTAATGTATAAAAAACAGGTCTTCATCACTCCAATAAACATTTTTAAGAAAATAGTAAGTCATTTACTATCGCAGTAATCTTTTCATAATTTTTTGCATATTTTAAAAATATCACAAATGTTTATGACATTGGATGAGAACAATTTACATTATGAAGTAGCGTTGCGGACAAAACTACAATAAATATAAACAGGCGCTCAAGTTTAGAGACCCATAAAGTTATCCATGAAAATAATCTAACAATCTATACCTTATGAATTAAAGAAATAATAAAATTAACCTCATAATAAATTATCCCAAAATAAAAGTTCCTTAAAACAGTAATAATATATTTACCAATAATGAATACACTTGTATAAACGTTATTTCTATAATATGTAAAAGAATTTAAAAATTATTTATAAGTACACGTAATATCGATTCATTAAACTTACAAGTAATATCTAATAATATTTTAAACGGTTAATACTTAAAGTTTTCGAGTTAAATAAAGTAGTAAATTTTTCGTCTAGGCGTACTTGTTAAAATAAATAATACGTAGATCACCTCGTTCTGGAGTCTGTACTGCTGTACAGCAAATATTTTATTATTCAACCAATAAAACATAACAAATATCACATGTTCTAATATCATCTCTCCTAACAAACATACGTGCAATCCACGAAAGCCCCGCACCTTGAAAATATTTAAAACATATCTCTGTTAGTAAAAATTTTGCCAAAGCTACTTAATATACAAACATCAAAAGTGAAAAACTTATTAACTTACTAATAGAGTGCCCTCTCCCTGAGATCAAAGTTACCTCGAGTGATTTGAAACAGTACTACCGAACTTTTGGGCAAAATGCCTTCCTTCATCAAAGAACATTTCAACTCGAGATTCATCCCGATCTGTCTAAAAAAAAAAAATGATTGGATCTTAATTTATTCAATAAAAGAATCTTTATATTCTTTAGTAAATAAAGACTGTAAATTATGAGCTTATAAAAAAAAAAAGTTTGTAAAATACATATTTTATTTACATGCAAATTAAATATATTATGTAACTTTAAAGAAATATCGTCGATACATACCCGATATCTAATGAATGAAAGAACAAAGAAATCATATATTGGGAAAGTATTTCCTAATTTTGGTTAATGTGAGTTCAATTACTTCACATTACGGCAATCTGCAGAATTGTGGCTGATTTACCATATTACTAAATAAAACCATATTGTACTTTCAAAAACAGGCTAATACCTGGCTTATAGGAGTACAGTACCTATATAATAATTCTTTTTAGCTGCTAATAGACTATTATTTGACTTCTCAACATACTCGGATTTATTATACGCGGATAAAAAGCACAAAGCACAGAAAATTAAATAACGCATAAATGGATTCTTGCCTGTTTTGCTGTTTTGTGAACTAAATAAAGAAACTATGAATAAATGATGGGCCTTTTATAACCAAAACTTAGATCGTATGTTATATTCACACGATTTTTCGTAACTCCAGTTAATCTTTTCTTTCTGCTGTGAAAATCGCTATTATTTGCGTACGTTGGTCTACATTTTTAGAAATGATAGATACAAACAATTACATCTTCTGCTTGCACAAGTGATCTGGTGATTAATCTGTACGACTTGTATTACATACTATTGCACTTTTTTTAGCGATTAATTAAATAAGCTAAGCCCGGCTTTGGTCCTAACGATGTGTACACGTTCTTGATTCAAATTAATAAAGACATAAAAATTGAAGAATTTAAAGAAGCCATAAAAGAAAAAGATTGTGATTTTGATCACTTTAGAGATGGTTGAAATTCCAAACAACTACGGAAACATGATTAATTACTTCCGAGATATCCTCTCTGAAGATGAACTAATTGCAACTAGATATATTAAGGACGATTGATGCACCTCTTGAAGGGAGTATTCACATTTTAGTTAGACTTTCTAGACAGGTGATAATATTGGACATCAGAAATGATGATTATACCTAAGAGAATTATACCTTTGAGGATGTGAGGATGTGATCGTCTGTGAGGATACTGAAGTGTAAGTTTTTTATGGTTTTAATATTCTTATAACTCAAATGATAATTTGACCCGTTTTTCTGGTTTTATTGTTATGCATCATTTCTCTTACCAAAGAAACGGCATTTGTTCGGCTTACCTGAATATGAGTTCTCTATGATCATCGATGAAATTGGTTTATTAAAATCTTCTCAAAAATGCTTTGGCATCTTGCTTACATTATGGAAGAAGTCTGATTAACCGACTGGAATACGAGGTTCCTCCGTGTTAACTGATTATTATAATCGACGACTTTCGTTATATACTTTCAGTAGCGAAAATGTTAAAATAAATAATATCATAATTCAACAGAAAACTTTTTAATGATGCAATATAGTATTAAGAAAATTGAAAGAATTTGTCATCCCAAATAATAATGTTTGAGATTCTTCATGTAATTTTCCAAAAATTCAAAAAAGTAAAACTTGTTGTTTATAAACTGTTCTTACATAAAAAAAAAAATAAATTGAAATACCTATTCATTTCAAATATACAGATGTATATAGTACATCTGCGTATATAATTACAAAAAAAAAAAAAAATAAATAAATAAATTTGATTCTCCTTTGCTTTATGACTCAAAATCATATACTCTTTTTGTTTTGTACATTTCTACTAAAAAATTACTTTGATTACTTTTTAATTTCTACGCTTGAGGAATTGATACCATCTTCCCAATTATTAAAAATAATTCTTAATAGAACAAATTTTAAAAATAAATAAGATGTAAGCTAAAATGTTGAATAAATTATTTTATCAGCGGCATAAACATTTAAATGTTGACAATTCTTACCATTCTTATATATTA
This sequence comes from Oehlia diaphana, assembly GCA_003833135.1. NCBI lineage: Eukaryota > Fungi > Glomeromycota > Glomeromycetes > Glomerales > Glomeraceae > Oehlia > Oehlia diaphana. The sequence continues at coordinate 108,516 of QZLH01000152.1, read as the reverse complement.
ATCAAAGATAGATAAGTTTGGACCATTTGATAAATAGCATGAATAATGTTTTTATTACTAACCAAACATCAACATAGTAATAATTAAAGCAAATTTTGGTAATATATTTCCAGGAACTCCAATTAAACTTACTAAACAATCGAATGAATAAAGTTTGTAAGAAAGGTAAAAGATAAATCCTTTATATATTCATTCTCTATCACTCCATTTTGTCCACCAAGTACAATATTTTCAAATTTACGAAAGATGTATGAAATTTCGTTTCAAGATGTCCATATATCTTATAAGATTCTATATTATTACATGTCTATTGTTTAACCAAAGAGTTCTCAATGATTCTACAAAATAACTTATTATCCTGATAGTAGGCCTTATTTAGTACTAAATATAACTTTTATTTTTGTTTTCATTTAGTTTAGTCAGACCTGTGAAAAAAGGTTTAAATCTTTCTGAACTACACACTTTTGTTAATGTATCTAAAAAATGATCTCAACTAAGGAATTTAATTTCCGTTCAGCTCCAGAAAATGAAATATGTCGGGTATATGAAGGTGTATATATTCCATTATAGTGAATATAGGTAGTTAACATCTCTTTCAATCATCTCTTTTGATTATTTCTAAATTTAAATGTCTACAATAATTAAATATAATAATCAAAGTTCTCTGTTCTCTTAAATATTAGTTTTAAGTCATTTCCTGCTTCATCCGATAAATGTGAAATGATTTTCGCTTTATAATAATAATATCTTTTTCTCACGAGTTAAGTATTCCTAAGAATTTTGTTCACGAGATTCTAATAAGTATTTCAACATCAAATTATCAACTACTGAAAGACACGAATTAAGAGACAATTTATGTAATTCCTCGATTAACAAATAAAGAACATTTCTAAATAATTTCGACATTTTCTAAAAATTTTTGGTGTCAAGAAATACAAATGTTTGTTTAAGTTTATAAGTTTACTTTTTGTGACGCGCACTTCGTAATGACCGATCTTATTTTTTTTAATTTTTTTTCTACAATCTTGGTGTCTTCACGCCTTACAGAAAGAGCTTATCAGTCTATATATATACTTACTTCATATACAACATAACAATATGTCATTCCCGAAACCTATTATTCCTTCACCCTCGTCAAAATCTTTCAGTTGTTTCATGTGAAATCAGCCGATCATCAGGAATACACGAATCACGTATTTACTTTTTTAACACTAAATAACTATCTCGTGAACACTTCCGTTCTTAAGAATAAATCAACAAGTCGACACAAAATTCCAAATTAGTAAACTTCTCTCATTTTTTTCAAATTACTAAAAGTACTCCTACACGCATGAACAAGAAATATTTTAACAAGATTCGTACCATACTCTAGACAGACTCAAAAACGTGGTAACTCAAAATTTTTTTAAAAAATACTGTTTCCATTTCTGTAAATATTACCAGAACACGTTTCCAAAATGTCTAATACCTTCTTCCAAGTTTAGAACTCCTTTTCAAATAATATAACGAATTCATGATTCCATAATAGATGTTCATATAATTTAAAAATTCTACATTCGCATGCCACTGAGGTGTACATTAATCACGTGACAAAAAAACAATACCCAATACGATATAGACATCACATATGCAAGAACCAATCCAATTAAAGCAAAATTATAACTTAAAAAAAAATAAACCGCCGCTGACGACTTCTTAGAAGTCGCACAAAAAAAAACACCACAGAACTTGCCTACGCGACCACTAAATACTGATGCTTATATTCATCTTAACAAATAATCAAGAAATTCATTCATCATTTACGCTACTATAAAAGTAACACCCCGTTTCCCGTTCCCGGTCCTAAGATTACCAAATTCAACTGTTCATATATCTAAGCCTCCTTGCTTAGCTTTAAAAAACAGATCTAACCGGATGGATGGATGCTCTCTCAATCATTCAGACCTTTTACCCTTCAAATGAGGATCCGCCGGCTGGTGGTCCTACCTAAACACGATTTATGAACGAGTATAATTTCGCAAAAAATGGAAAGGACAAGAAAAGTAGGTACAATTAGCGAAGTATTTTGACAAGTGGATTGCAGCCATCAACCGTTTAACCGCTCCATAAATTACCCGAAAATCCTTCGAGTCAACGGTAGGAAACGACAAGAAAGAGAAAAAAGCTGAACCTTGTAAATCCTCAACATATACTTTTACGATACCTTCGAAAGAAACACATTTTATACTCAAAAAAATTGAGAATACTTTTCCTGCTGAGGCTGACTTTCATTTGTTCTTATTATACTCCGCCGTATTTTAAGGTATTAATCTTTTATTGCTATATTTAATACAAAACAAATATATGAATAGGGAGGAACGCAGTAATCATAGTAATATTCTCGAGTATACCTTATTAAATATTCGATTTATATCATTTAACTTAAAGTTGTTGAATTTTTCAGGTATATCTATCTTATCATCTATTAAATCGTATTATTTTTTGATATTTTCTTTGATGGCTTATCAATATTTGTCAAATATTAATCGTACTTATTATTATTCTTCGAATTAGGACGGATGCAAATTTTATTCATGTGGTAAATTATAAAGTAATTTACTGTATATATTAAAATTCAACACTTGTTACCCATATAATATATTTTATTTAAAAAAAAAAAAAAAAAAAAAAAAAAAAAAAAAAAAAAAAAATACAAAAAATAAAGTAAGAAAAATAATTAATTAAATATCTTAACTGTTTTATATATTAACAATTTTCCTCATTCCATTTCCCTCTTTCTTATGAATTTACCACGGATATTTATTAAATTTCTTTTTAAATCTATTCCAGATACTAGTTGATTTAATCTCAGAATTCTTAATGACAGGCTCAGGATTATTAATGACTCTTTTTGTTTTATATATTTCTAATAAATCAGAATCTTCTTCATAATGATAATGAACAAAATTTTTAATTACACCCTTTTCTTTATATATTTCTATTAAATCAACCAAATCATCATAACCACTTTCATAATAATAATCTCTTTCTTTTTTAAATTTTAAAGAAATAGGAAGTCTACCTTCCCAATTATCAAAAAATAATTTTAAAGATTCCAATTCAGGATTTTCATCAGTATATTTAAAAACGAATTCAAATAAACTAGGAGGGGAAGATTTAGCTAAAATATTAAATAAATTATCCCATTTAACATAAGAATAAAAACTTACATGAAATAAAGATTCTTTGTAATAATAAATATTAAAATCTATTCTTTTTAAATATTGACAATTAATTAATAATTTTTCTAAATCTAATATATTTTCATTCCTATATAATAATTCAAGATAAATAAGATTTGGACAATTATGATAAATAGCTTGAATAAGTATTTTATTACTAACCACATCATTATAATAATTATAATAACAAATTTTAGTAAGTTGTTTACCGGAACTTAGAATCAAATTTGCCAAACAATTAATTGGAATATTACTAGCTTTTAAAGATTGTAAGGAAAGTAAAGATAAATCCTTTATATTATTCCATTTCGATTCACCATCAGTTCGTTTACCCATTAATTCCAACATTTTCAAATTTACAAAAGATGTAAAAACTTTCGTTTCAAGTTGTTCACGTATACCAAAATATTGTATAGTATTCGCATGTTTAATTAATGAATTCTCAATAGTCATACGAGACGGATTGTCACCAATAAAATCATTTAAAAAACTAATACTAGATAATCTATTTTGATTTTCAATTAATTTTGCAATCCCACAATTATAATTATATTCATAAAGTGTAAGTTCCAAATCTTTAATTGATTTACATGTTTTAGTTAATATTGATAAAATATTATCATTAATTCTATCATTGCATTTAAGAAATTTAATTTCTGAAATACAAGATTCAGCACCAGGATTGAAATGATAATCAAACTTTTTAGGTATATAAAGATGAGTATAATCCATATTTTCATTAATAAAAAGATTCAATATATCATTTTTAATTTCTTTAAAATTAGAATGAGGAGTTAATTTTTTAATTATTTTTTTAATTACTTCTAAATTTAAATGTTTGCAATAACTAAAATAATTAAAAGAAGGTTTCTTATATGGATTTATAAAAAAATTAAATAAATTATTTTTTGTTTCATCTGATAAATATGAAATTATTACGTTTAATAATGATTTCTTCTTTCCATGAGTTAACCGTTCCCAAGGATTTTTCCATAAAATTGGAACAATTATTTCACACCAAGTTTTATTAACTCTAAGGCATAAAACAAGTGATTTTTTATCATATTGTAATTCTTCAAATATTAAATAAAGAATATCTCCATATAATTTTGACATTATTTTTTTTTTTTTTTTTAAAAAAAAAAGAAAAAAGCTTTTTCAGTAAAAAAAATACAAAATGATCGGCTCAAGTAAATTATATTCTCATTATTTGGTGTCATGTTGTACAAGGCACTGTAGCACCGTTATAATTGTTCGATCATCAGATGACGACTCTTTATACATTGTTAATAAATAATATTAAATATTAATAATAATAATAAAAAGAAAATTTCATTAAAAAATTTATTGTTTATTTAATTTTATTTTTTTTACTATTATTCATCATAAAGATATTTTTAGAATGTTCATTTAATTCATATAATTCATAAATTATATAATCATTAAAATATTCTGTCGAATGCTGATCGGTTAAAGGATTTTTATATATGAATATATGTATTGTACGTTAAACTACAAAGATTCCCAATATGGACGACCTCAATATTTATAATATATATATTATTAAATAGTTTTTTTCCTCATTTGGTATTTTATATAGTGATAATAATGGCGGGGAAAAGTATTCTATTATTATCATTTGTAGCGTAAAACGTTACCCCTGAAATTATTTAAATGAACTCTAATATTTCAATATAATGTAATAAAATATACTTTCATATGAAGAAATTTTAAGCGGATGTGATTTTTTTAATTTAAATATTTTAAATTTTAATATATCGGAATTTATATTAATAATTTTTTTTTTTTTTTTTTTTTTTTTTATGGATAATTTAGGCAAAATTATATCTATTTAATTTGAACCAATAGAATGGATTTTGGCAAACGGAAATTATTGCCTTAGAAAGGATCCCATACTGATGATCTCATATTATTGTTATATATATTGGGCAATAACATACTAAAGTTAAATAAATAAAATAAAATAGAATAAAATAGAACAGAATAGAATAGAATAAAATAAAATAGGACAATAATATGCCACTTACGTAGCATAATCAATGAGTATTACCTAAAGAGACAATAAGTGTTTATTATAAACTCTCTATTAAATCAGTCATAAGTTTATTTATAGTCTATTTAAGGTTTAATTTATGCTCGGTTTAATTAATACAATAATAAGATATCTTTTTTAAAAAAAAATAATTACCGTTATAATATGTCTATTAATATACGAAAAAAAATTATTACGTTTAAGAATGAATTTATTCCTTTCCTAGGGTGAGACTTAAATATTATTCTACCTCTAAGTTGAAATTTTAATTGGCTCATATTTTATTGATTAATTGTTTAATTTAAAAATTTTTACATAAAAATAATTTATACGGTAAATTTTTATTTGTTAAATACAATGAAAAATTATAAATTCATACACTAATAGTGCTTTCAAAACTTATTTTAAAAATAAGAGCGACAAATTTATTCCCATTCGAAATTAAAATTTTTACATGGCTAATTATAATTACACAAAAAAAGAAAAATAGTGATTAAAAAAGAAGAATTACAACTATAAAAAAGGTGCAAATATGCCAATAAAAAGAAAATAACAGCAAAAAAAGATGATATGGACGAAAGAAGTGAAAAAAAAGTTGATAGTATGTAAAGAAGTGAAAAAAAAGGATGATATAACGAAATAGAAGTAAAAAAAGGATAATATAAACGAAGAAAAGGATGATAGGGCGAAAAGAAGCGAAAAAACAGGATGATAGGTCGAAAATAAATGAAAAAAGGATGATAAGGAGAAAAAAGTGAAAAAAGGATTATAGGGGCGAAAGGAAGTGAATAAAAGATGACGAGGATGAAAGGAAGTGAAAAGGACGATAGAGAGTGAAAAGGAAGTGAAAAAAATAACGGAGGAAAAAAAATAATGGGGGAAGAAAAATAATGGGGGAAGAAAAAAAATAAAAAGGATAAAAATAATGTTAAAGAGTGAAAAATAATTAAGGTGAAAAATAAAGAGCCGCCACCATCACGATAAAAAAACAAAGAAAAGGAAAAACTGAATGGTTAGTATTATTTCAAAGCAAAAAAAAAAAAAAAAAAAAAAAAAAAAAAAAAAAAAAAAAAAAAAAAAAAGAAAAAAAATAAAAAAAAAAAAAAAAAAAAAAAAAAAAAAAAAAATAGAAAACAATAAAGTAACAAGAAAAGAAAGACTTACTTCATCAGGAGTACCCTGCAACGGGGGCGTAACATGCGTAAGCTCGTGAATTTGCATGAACTTGTTTGTGTAAACTCATGGGTATCAGGAAGCCATTACGCCGAAGAGATGTTTCGCCGAATGAACGTTTCACCGAAAGTACGTTTCACCGAAAGTACGTTTCGCCAAAATCCCATTTTATCGAATCCCATTTCGCAGAATTCATTTTACTGGATGAACTTTTCGCCGAAAATTATTTATTCCTTATCGTTTTTATACTAAATAGAATCTTACTAAAAGAATTTTTGTATTAGCTAGATGATTTTAATTAAATTTATCTCGTTGTTTATAATACATTAATCTTTTTTTTTACTTACCTTTTCGTGAATAAATATTTACAGGAAAATAAAGTTATTTATTTATTGCTTAACAATTGATATCAATTGCTTGAATGTTAAAGTGATAATATCCTGGAAAAAGAAGATCTCTAAAAATAATTTTCATTACGCTATAAATAAATAATTTTTATAAAAATGCTAGTCGCTACCATTTCGGTGAAATAGAATTCGGTGAAATTGATCGTCGAAATGTACTTTCGGTGAAACGTCCCTTCGGCGAAATATCCCTTTGGCGAAACTTCCATTCAGTGAAATGGTTTCCAAACTCATGTAGGATTACATCCCAATCGCAGGGCTACGGATTCTTACATCTAAGATAATTTCCGGATACCCAAATAAAAGAAGTCGTCTCGTTATCTAAAGGAAAGAATAAAGTTATCGTAAAAGCAAAAAAATTAAAATGCAAAATAATAAAATGACGCAATAAAAAAAAATTGCCTTAAAAAATTTCAAAAAAAAGTCATTTTAAGTTGAATGGCACTACAAAAAGCAAAATGAAAAATGAAAAAAGTGGAAAGGCACATGATGACATTTATCTTGTACTACGTAATTATCGAAGTGAATTATTTCACTGAGTGAAAAAAAAAGTTTAATAAAAAAAAAAAAAAAAAAATATTAAAAATTAAACAAAATGATCAATTAAAAAATATCTTTTTAAATCTACTCAAGATGCTAGTTGCTTTGGACTCAGAATTCTTAACGATGTTCTCAGGATTATTTACAACGTTCTCTGGAATATTACCGACGCCCTCAGGATTATTAATGGCTTTTTTTGCTTTATAAATTTCTAACAGATTCGAGTCTTCATCATTATCATAATGGATAAACTTTTTAACTACTCCTTTTTTTTTATATCTTTCAATTAAATCAATTAATCCATCATATCCGCTCTCATCATAGTGATAACTTTCTTTTTTAAATTTTAAAGAAATAAGATGTCTACCTTCCCAATTATCAAAAAATAATTTTAAAGATTCCAATTTAGGATTGTCATTAGTATATTTGAAAACAAATTCAAACAAACTAGGCGGTGATGATTTAGCTAAAATGCCAAATAAATTATCCCAAGGAAAAGAACTTCTATGATGAACATTATAGACATTATAATAAAAATAAATACAAAAATCTAATCTTTTTAAATATTGACAATTAATTAATAATTTTTCAAAATCTATACTATTCTCATTCTTATATAAAAATTCAAGATACATAAGGTTTGGACAATTTTGATATATAGCCTGAATAATTTCTTTATTATCAATCACACTACGATTATGATGATAATAAATTTTTGTAAGTTTTCTGCCGGATTTTTCAATTAAATTTATCAAACAATTAATTGGTATGCTACTAGCAATTAAAGTATGTAAGAAAGGTAAATTTAAATCCTTTATATTATCCCATCTCAATTCAATATACGGATTAGCACTTATCAATTCCAGAATTCTCAAATTTACTAAAGATGTAAGAACCTTCGTTTCAGGTTGTTCACATATACTAAAATGTTGAATAGTATCCGCATGTTTGATCAATGAATTTTCAATAATTTTACGAGACGAACTGCCATCATAAAAATCATTTAGAAAATTAATACTAAATAATCCTTTTTGGTTTTCAATTAACTTGGCAATTCCACAATTGTAATCATTCCCATAAGCATAAAATTTCAATTCTTTAATAGATTTGCATGTCCTCGTTAACATTGATAAAGTATTATCTTTTACTTTACCAATACATCTAAGGAATTTAATTTCTGAAAAACACTGTTCAGCTCCAGGAAAAAGATGATAGTCACGATAGTCGGGCATATAAAGATGTGTATATTCTGCATTTTCATTAATAAAAAGTCTGAGTATATCATTTCTGAATTCTTCATAGTGAATATAAGCATTCATCACATTTTCAATTACTCCTAAATTTAAATATCTACAAAAACTAATATAATTAAATAAAGGTCTCTTATATGAATTTGTAAAAAAACCGAAATGTTGATTTATGCTAGTTCTTGCTCCATCCGACAAATGTGAAATGATTACGCTTAATAGTAATTTCTTCCTCCAAGAAGTTAAATGTTCCCAAGGATTTCTCCATAAAATTGGAATAACTATTTCACACCAAGTTTTATTAACTCTAAGACATGAAGCAAGAGACTTTTTATCATACTGTAATTCTTCAAATATCGGATAAAGAATATCTCTATATAATATTGACATTTTTTTTTATTTCATTATTTAAAAAAATTTTTTTTTGTGTCGGAGTTGTTATAAGCATTTTATTTGTGACTTGTTGCACAAAATGGTTGATTTTACGTACGCTAGACTTAATTGTAAATATTTAGTCACACAATGATGTACATTATGATGATCCACACAATAGGGGTTAGTTAGTTAAATGATTTTAACTGTTAAGGGGATGGATCATCAGCAGTAGAAAATCATTATATAATTAATTATACGGATTACGGGCTTTGTAATAAATTTTTGTTCTTTATTATAAATTTTCTAATAAATAAAAAAAAATCAGTTATACTATAACATTCCTAAAAAATATTTTAAAAATATTTTACAAACTTGCATTATGAGTATATAAATGTTGTATTGACAGGAACTATACAAATTATCAAGAATGTAACCATTAAAAAAGAGGTAGGTTTAAAAACTAAATAAAACCAGATATATCTTAATTATATCATCCGATATTTGAGTTATCATAATATGAAATTTGCTATCAGAATCTTGCGATCCTACATAGAAAAGTCAATGATGTGAAACTCTAGCGATTTCAACTTTGACACTATCTATATAATTTGTACGTCATGTCACGTGATGAGATCCGAGTACTGTATTAGCCATTTTGGCGATAATCGGTGTTATTAAATTTCTCCGGTTGAGTCCCTTAAGTTATATATGATATATGATCCTTTATTTTGTCTCATTGAACATATCAGATATTTTAGAATGTTCATACAATTCACAAAATACCATCAATGAATTTCCGTAAAGCTAGGAAAATTTTTAATATCATATTCTGTTAATTCTGATCGGTTACTACTAGTGTTCAAGAATTTATTAATTAATTTAATTAATTATCACATTTCAAATAATAAATAGATAGAATAAGTTTTAATCATTATTTTTTATTTTTTTTTTATAAGTTAATATAAATGCATTTTATTTATTAATTATTTAGACACGAAGGACTAATAATTACATACAACAATACCTAGAACCATTAATACAAAAATCCTATAACTAACCCCAATCTATCTAAATAGTCTAAAAAACTAATAAATCTAAAAACTTTAAAATTTGTTAAGCTTATAAATTTGATCGTCATATTACTAAGCGAAAAAATGTTTTTTTAAAAAAATTTTTTTTTTTTTTGATTTTTTTATCTATTGTTTTCTTGATTTTCTAAATTTATTGCTATATGATATGAATTTTGTTAATCTCCAAAATAAATTTCGATAAAATTCCTAAAAAAAAAAATATAAAAAGAAATAAAAAATCTAAAAAATAAAAAGAAACACTGAATATTAATACATTATGAAAAAGAGCCGCGCTCTTGCCAGAAAAGTATTCGATATTCGTCCGAAAATTCTCCAATGTCCGCGTTATTTTCATACCATTCCAAGCATAAATAAATAAACTTTATCCTCAAATTTGTTTAATCCTAAATGTAATTAATTATTTACTCGTCATCAGCGTGCTCCCTGACACCCTGACTTTTCACTATGCGTTTCTTATTTTCGTTTAGATTGACGTCTTCCGAATCCACATTATCTTTATCGCAAGTTTTCGAGCTTGTTGCCTTCTCGTTATTACTAATTACTTTCATTCTTTTACTAAATTCATTATTTAAATTGTTATAATTATCATGTTCTTAGTACTATCGACACCGCGTTTAGTTTAGGACTCGTCAATGCATCTTCAAATTGTTCGTCTTCTGGCTGTGCATTTTCTTTTGTTGAGTTCCTATACCGCCGCTTTGTAAAATTACTGTCTTTTCCTATAATCTCATCCTTTCCTTTCATTTGCAAACCTTTACCTAAATCTTCATCCATCGTTGAGCTATATACAGCTATTAAAAGGTCTTTCTCATTGTTAAAATATATCAAAATATATTTCACCTTGTTCATTTTGATAATTTTTGCAAAATGACCTCTGTATTGTACTATATAGTTTTTGATAATTGTAAATTCTGCCTCTGCTCTTTCCTTTTCGTCTAAAATTTTCACTGCTTGCCAATTGTATCTTCTCTTTATATCTTTCAACTCAAATTTTGCGTCAAACATCCTAAAAAAATACTTTCGTTCGTTTTTTTTTTATTGTTATATTAGATCCGCCTTTGATGAAAATTTCTTACATTTCTTTTGTTAAACGAATTGTGGCTCGAACGGTCTTGTATTTTAAAATTCCGTCTGACCGACAACTTTTCTACGTATCCGACCTTCATAAACATTTCATATAATTCCTAATCCTTCCAATAAGCTGGAAAATCGTAAAACTTCAAGTCACGTGATTGTACGGCAAAATATTTTCCCAGGTGTTTATTTCGGATGTTGTTTTAGCCGGTACCACAAATCTGACCTGAATTAAAATTGTACTCGAACCTGAATATTCAGGGGCCATCATTGGGGTCGAAATTACTAATTCACATGCTAACGTAGATTTTATAAATTAATAAATTTAATTTTTCTGAAATATAGTCTAACCATGAATTCTTTTTTTTGTGATTAACCTGTGCCGATGATCTTTTCTTGGCCGATTGTCATTCTTTACTTCCGTTCTTACTGGATTTGGATATTCTGTTAAATTTCTTATTTGTATCTATCTCCCATTTTCCTGTGATTTAATTTGTAGCTTGATTACACGTGTTTTTTTTCCGATTAAGCTTCTAACTTGCACTTCTTTTCTAAGTTTTAATCATTATCATTATGTTCAATTTGATAATCTACGTTAGAAGAACTTAATAATTAATTGAGTAATGATAATATTAATCAACTACTCTTATCTATAGGTATGATCTGTTATAACATAGAATATATATTTTCAAATTATCGCATATTATTTTAAAGATCCAAAACGAACTTTAATGTTTAATCCTGTTATCGGCGCAGGCAGTGTTTCACGCTCCTATCCAGGATATCTTTGGACTTTAGTTATATAGCGAGGTTGGTTTGTAATTTTGTTGAAGAAAAATGTTGGCTTGTATTATGATTTACAGCTATTTGTGAAAATAACAGACCACCTAATTCATTTTTCGACTGCGTATGAAATTTTCATACGCAGTCATACGCCGTCAAACTCATTTTTTGAATTTTTCATATGCAGTCATCCACAGTTATATCACATAATCCTAGCAGTTTACTATGCGTGTATGACTGCGTATGGCTGCGTATGAAAATTTCATACGCAGTCGAAAAATGAATTAGGTGGTTCGTTATTTTCGCAAATAGCTGTAAGCATCAAAAGTTGTTTACCGAAGATTTTTTTGCGGTTTTGTTAAAAAATCATAGAATTTTAACAGATAAACACTGTGATTCCGGCCTGCACTATACTTCTACCAGTCTGAGTAAAATTATGGACAGCTTTTTTGGTACACACTAATAGGAAAGACATTCTATTTTTATTGATTAATTTAATAAGTGTTTTCATTTAAATTCTTTAACATGAATTTTAGTTTAAACCTAAATTTTTACTAAATATTTAATAAAAAAAAAATTTCTTCTTCCAAGCTTGCAATTCATTTGTAAAATTCGTATGTATAATATTTGAATTCCTAGCTATACTTGATTTTTTACGTCTTCCAACTTTATAATATTTCGATTTATATCTCTTATCTGTAGAAATTGGTTGTAATAGTATGGAAATCTATTCCTCTCATTAATTCAAAATAAATATTTATATTTTTATATGTTTTTTTTATATTATTGAAATCTAACAACTAAAATGTTCTTTGCTTTTTTAATGACCATTTACATAAAATTTGGTTCAGAACTATCATTGTGCATTCTTATTGATAAAATTTTTTTCTTCTTAATTTTGTAACAAAGATGGATATTAATAAAAAATCCCAAGTTTTTATTTTTTAAAAATTGGTATAAATATTTTTAATTTTACTGATTATAATACTTCAGTTGTTACAATATTATATGTCTTATTAAATACATAAAGAAATAATAAAAAAAAAAGAATAAAAAAAATGAAGAATAAAAGAATATACAGTAATTAATTAAATATCTTTTTAAATCCATCAAAAATACAAACTGCTTTAGTCTTAAGATCTTCAACTACCCTTTTTGACTTTTCTTTACTTTCTATTGAATCATTATTATTATAAAAATTATTACCAAAATTTTTAATTACTCCTTTTGCTTTATATTTACTTATTAAATTATTTAATTTTTCTTCATGAGCAAGATTACTTTCTGTAAAAATGATTAATGACATAGGATGTCTACCTTTCCAATTATTAAAAAATAATTTTAAGGATTCTAATTTAGGTTTATAAAAAGGATAATGAAACGTAAATTTGAATAAACTAGGTGGTGATGATGTAACCAAAATGTTGAAAAATCTATCCCAATTTATAATATTAACTTGCGGAAAATTCCAATTAAAAAATAATTCCAAACTATTTAAATATTTACACTTAATCAATAATTTCTCTAATTCTAAAACATTAACTTCTTTATAGAATAATTTAAGACTTATAAGGTTTGGACAATGTTGATAAAGGGCCCGAATAATTATATTATTATTAATCACCTCAAGAAATCCACTATTATTATTATGAACCCTTAATTTAGTAAGTTTTTCACCAGAATTTTTAATTAAACTTGTCAAACTCTTAGTATTAATATTGCTAGCATCTAAAATTTGTAGGGAAGGTAAAGATACGTTTTCTAAATAACTGTAGTCATCGAACCAACCACCATTTATTATCAGTGTTTTTAAATTTACAAAAGATGAAAGAATTTGTGTTTCAAGTTTTCCGCATATATAAAAATATTGTATAGTATTTGCATGTTTGATCAATGAATTTTCAAGAGTTTTACAAAACAAGCTATCATCGAAAGCATCGGAAGAATACCGACAGACAAGTCTAATACTAAATAGACTTACTTGGTTTTCAATTAACTTTGAAATTCCACAATTGTTAACAGACTTGTGAATATAAATTTGTAATTCTTTAATTAATTTACACACTTTTGTTAATATAGCTAAATTATTATCATTTACTCTACCATCACATTTAAGGAATTTAATTTCTGAAAAACAATGTTCAGCTCCAGGAATAAGATGATAGTCATGATAACTAGGCAGATAAAGGTGTGTATATTTTGTATTTTTATTAATAAAAAGTTTGAGTATATCATTTCTGATTTCTTCATTTTTGATATGAGAATGAACTGTATATTCGATTATATCTAAATTTAAATGTCTGCAAAAACTTATATAATTAAATAACGGTCTCTTATGTGAATTTGTAAGAAAACTAAACTGTTGATTTAAGTTAGTTCTTTTTTCATCTGATAAATGTGAAATAATTACATTTAATAATAATTTTTTCTCATCATGTACATAATCTAAGTGTTCCCAAGGATTTCTCCATAAAATTTGAACAGCTATTTCACACCAAGTTTTATTAACTCTAAGGCATGAAGCAAGAGATTTTTTGTCATGCTGCAATTCTTCAAATATCGGATATAAAATATCTCTATATAATATCGACATAATTTTTTATTATTATTAATGTTTCAAAAAAATATTTTTTTTTGTTTCAGAAATAGAATAAAAATTATAGTTCTTGGTATGTTGTACAAGGAGTTATTTAATAGTTTTACTTACGTACACCAGATCTGCATTATGACGGAATCAAAGATATCAATGATGCCTACGTATGATCTACATATATAGGATTTTAAAGAATTTTTTTTAGATTATATATGATATATGAATAATAAATAATGAATTTAATTTTTAATCGTTCTTATGTCCATTATTAAACTTATTAAACGTGTCAAGTATTTTAGAATGTCCAATACAGTTCGCAATATCATCATCAATGAATCTCTGAAAAACTAGGAAAAGCTTTCCATACCATATTTTATTAATCCTGATCGGTCATTTAAGATTTATTACCTCTCTCATATGTACAGTATATTGAATATTAAATAGATTAAGTTTCATTTATTGTGATTAATTTGGTTAATTTGGAAATTTTCGATATGATATACTCAAAAGAATATCACTTACAAATACCACAAAATAAGCCGAGTATGGAGGACGATAATTTTAGTATATAGCATGTTGTCGTTAGGTTTGAAAATATTTCCTTTTTTAGATAATTTTCGATAATGTTGGTCAGAATTTATTATTTATTTTAGTGGCTGACTGACATTATCATAATTCTGGCCCTGAAAAATGCGTAGAGATAATAGTAAATTTTTGCTAATTTCTTATGACTTATTTTATATATTACTTGGGGCCCTCTTCATTTGTTTATAAAAGCAAATGCTAGTGTTATAAAATAAAATTTATTTTATTTTACCATTTTTTCAATAATTTTTTCAAAATAGTCAAAATATCACTTAATACCTTCAGTTAATGCTAAAATATTACAATGCAGTTGGTAAATAAGTACATAAATATGATTAGTCTGATTTAAGCCAACAATATGCAAACTGAATTTTTACATATACTGTATATAGGAAATGCAATCTGATGACCTAACTATGGACAAATCAATCTTTGCTCCGCTTGACTCTACTATGATGCTAATGTATCTATCTGTATATCCTACCATATATATATATTTCAGGGTCCACATTGTTCTTAATTTTTGAATTAAGATACTAGATGTTAACAATGGACTAAGAAAATTCTCAACAATAAGAAGTAAAGGAACTAAAGTTTTTTTACACTGGTCGAAGTGTTATGGTTTCCACCATGGAATCCTTGGTCTACGTGATTGAAACTTGTCCAACTTGTATAATATTTCCATAAAATTTCCACAAAAACTGGAAACTTCATTGAAATCTGGCGTACACCATGGAAATTGGACAAGTTTCCACCAAATTTTAATACAGTAGTATAAATTTCGTGTAAACCATATCTCTTCGACTTGTGTTATTTTCTCAATTTGTTAGAAATATTATTATGATAATTTTATTAACTTCCAAAAAGACCAGCATTTCAGCCTTGACTGGATTGGACCGGGACTGGACCGATTTGTATTTAGGAAATTTGTCCCATGATTTATTGATTAAGGTAAAGGTTTATTGTTAAAAAAATCTTATATTCACCTTCTGAATAGTCTTTGCTTTTCTTCATTGTAATTTACACATGTATTGTGAGAAGAATGCGTTTGTATATATTTACTAAGAAACGTTGAAATATTCAATAACTAACTTTAGGACTTAAATATTAAATTCATAGTATTAAGTGGCAGAAAACTTAAATTAGAAATTTGAAACAAGGAATTGCAATTAAATTTATAATTGCAGTAATAAAAAAACATTGCATAGTACAATTTGCGGTTCTCCGAAGTCTGATTATATAACTTTACTACAAATAAAATCATTTTAAAAATTTAAAATTTCGAAATGGGAAAATCTGAAATATTAAAAAAAAAAAAATCAAAACAAAATCTTATAGAAAATAGATGAGGAGGCTCATTTTTATTGAATACAAAAAATCATATGTATTAGTCCTAGTCCAGTCTGATCCTCAAATTTTGGACCAAAGACCGGGAAGACTGGTCCCAAGACTGATACAGGACTAGGTCTGATTCAACCCTAACTTTATTGATACATACAATAAATGAAATACAAAAAATAAAGAAAAATATATAATAAACTTTTTTGATACATAAATGAAATACAAAAAAAAGAAAAAAAAACAAGTAAAGAATATAAGAGTTCAATCCATTTTTAAATTCATTAAAATGACAGCTACTAGATCCTTAACTGCCCCTTTTATTGTTGTCTTACTTTCATCATCTTCATGAAAATTATAGACAAACTCTTTAATTACTCCTTTTGCTTTATAACTATTTATTAAATCATCTAATAGTATTTTTAGTATTAGTGAAATTACTTTCTGTAAAAATTATTAATGACATAGGATGTCTGCCTTCCCAAGTATCAAAGGATTTTAATTCAGGGTTATTAACAGGAAAATAAAATGTAAATTTGAATAAACTAGATGGTGATGATGCAGCCAAAATGTTGAATAAATTACCCCAGTCTATAATAAATTTATCTTGAAAAAAATTTGAAGAAAAAAACTTCGAACTAAAATGAAATACTAATTTATTTAAGTATTGACACCTAGTCAATAATTTCTCTAATTCTAAAACATTGGCATCTAAATAGTATAATTCAAGATGCATAAGGTTCAGACAACTTTGACAAATAGCCTGAATAATTTTTTTATTATAATTCCCATTGGAAAAAGCAAGCAAATTAAAAATTCTTATTTTAGTAAGATTCTCACCGGAATTTTTAATTAAACTTGTCAAACTCTCAGTATTAATAGTATTAGCATCTAAAAATTGTAGGGAAGGTAAAGATACGCTTTCTATAAAGTACCATCTGCGGCGATCAAACTCACAATTATTTAATATTAATGTTTTTAAATTTACAAAAGATGCAAGAATTTGTGTTTGAGGTTGTACAAATGTACTAAAATATTTTATTGTATTTGCATGTTGACCAACGATTTTTCAAGAACTTTACAAAATGAGTTATCATAATGGGAGGAATATGTATTTAGAAAACTAATTTCAATTAGACTTTTTTTGTTTTCAATTAACTTAGAAATTCCATAATTGTTATAAGAATCATAAAGAAAAAGTTGCATTCCTTTAATTGACTTACAAACTTTTGTTAACATGGTTAAATTTTTATCATGTACTCTACCATCACATCTAAGGAATTTAATTTCTGAAAGACACTGTTCAGCTCCAGGAATTATCCTTGAGAACGTGTATTATGTTGTCATAAAGATGTATTTGCTAATACATAAGTATACTTGTTATTCCATGGGTATCCATGAATAACTGAAATATTCACCGATGCCTTGGGCCCCCCCGAAGGGAGGGGAGCATCGGTGTATATGGAGTATTTATTAGATACCCATGGAATAACAGGTTTATCTCATTGTGTATGGCGTATACACCGATGGATTTTATACTTTTTTATACTTTTTCTATACCGGTGGAATAATTTACAAAAAAATCCATCGGTGTATACATAATACCGATGGGATAATATAGTGTATTACTAATGTATGCACTCAATTACTTTTTTATGAACTGATTATTATTAATTATTATTTATTTTTTACTATTTAATTGAAAATTATTACAACGTGAAGATAGAAGAATCACTAATTTTATTGTTTTCTTTAACAACAAATTTCATATGACACTTCTAAACTTTACAACTATTATAACACGTTGTCTTAGGATGTTAAAAATGAATTAAAATCAATAAAAGCAAATATATGAGTGAAAAATTCAAATAAAAATGATCAACGTTCATATGATACGAATCTTGTTTTAATGTTGTTTAGCGACTGAAGGTCACCAGCTCCGAAATGATTATCAAATGACATTGTCACATTGGCACGCGGCTTAGCGAAAATAGAATGATCGGTGTTAAAATGACACCACTCTTAGTTAACTAAAAATAGTCGTAATATCTGTTTAATCTAATTTATTTGATTTCGACGACTGTTTAATAATATTGTAAAAAGATTACCAATTATAAAAATGTGATATAACAATGACGTTGTATAATAAATTATACTAAAACGAGACTACAATTTATTACATAATTATGATTTGGATCAAAAAATAATGGTTTTAAATAAAACTTTAATGATTCTTAATTGAATATAGTATATAAAACGTACCTATTTGAATTTTACCATAGGTTTAGACTCGTTTTTTTTTTATAAGAATTTCTTGATTTACCATTGCAAAATATAATTTGGGAATTCACCATCAATTTCTTTAATATCAGTAAATCTATCAAATGTTACCCACTCTCATTTTATGTATTTATGGCTTACACATTGCATCTTTTATATTGATATCAGGATTCCTATTTGTCCATCTTCCATTATTTTAAGTAGATACAACATCATAGCATAGTTCTTCAGTATATTTAAACCAAAAGTAGAAATTACTTCGATCATTGATTAATTTCTATGATATTAACGGAAGCTTTTTTTAGTATAAAAAAGTCTAAAATTAATAATATAAACTGAAAAAAATATGGTATTAATAAAAAAATTTAGATGAATAAATGATATCTAATTTATTAACAGAAATCGATGAACGCAGTTTCAAACTTCATGATGACTTTGTAAGTATTTGAGCGATTTGTAATTTTTATTGTTTTGTAGGATGTTAATAATATTAACTTATTGATTAATAATAAATTCCCAAAAACTAGTGAAATGTAAATATTAAACTAAATACAAGTAAGCTACTACAATTGAGAGTATTTGTGAGATATTTGATGACTTTTCTAATATAATTCCATTACTAGTTGCGATAGGTTTTCCACTACTGCACTTGAAGTTAGGTAAACAAGTTGTGCCGTATGAGCAGCATCCTCCTTCACTATCTTTACATTCATAGGTTCCGGATGGACAAACTAATGCCCTTGACACCAAAGGTGAATTTTTAAGCGTTTTTTTTAGTGGCAGAGTACGCGATTCATCTCTTTTCCAATCCAAGGACTCTATTGCAGCGATATTGTTGAAAGCTATAATGATGAGAATAAACATCAAAATAAATTTCATGATGATTTGCAAATTTTTGAGAGTTTGAAATTACTGATATTTTGTAGTTGTAATTTTATAGAGTGAATATAAGAATGAAAAAATTATTCTTAATTATACGATTATTCTTTTTTTTTTTTTTTTTTTTTTTTTTTTTTTGTATTAGAACCTATGATGTGGGTATATTTATAGATGAAGTTTGTTATGAGCTATGCAATTTGATTATTAATTATTAATCGGATAAATGGAAATATAATTGTACGGAGTTAGTTCCACAATTATTTATATATTAAAAACAAAATTATTGATGACATCAATTTCAAAACATTCCTAAATAAATCAACCGATTCAATTTATTCTAAAATTAACGATATCGGTTGCTTAGTGGTTCTTTTCTTTTTTTTTAGAAAAAAAAAAAAAAAGATTATCGACTAGAATCTTCTAGTATTTCCGTCATTCATTTATAAATGTCAACTTTATATTATGTATTGTATTGTAATAATAAAACCTTTCATAAATTAGTACTTTTTCTGTAATGGTTTTCAAAATTTAAAACTAACCAATTTAATATTATTAGAGATATTTATATGACGAAATTAAACAATATTATTAGATACCTTTATATGAATATATTACGCATTAAAGGTCCTGAATCTAAAAAAAATCCAAAATTATACAAAATAGATAACAGATAAACAAATACTAACCCTATAAAAAATTTTATCCTTATTTCTGTAAAAAAACTCCGTAAAAATGAGCCTTTCACGGATCTATTCACGGAAAATGTAAATAATTCGATAAATTCCATGATATATAAGGAGGTTATTAATTAACCTTTTATGGAAAAAAGATGGAATATAAAAAATCGGATCGACTTTTTTTACAAAAAAACTGTTGACGGAGTATTATTGATAAGAATTATTAATTATTTGTTTATAACATTAAAATTCAAATTGTTTGAATTACTATATTTAATTAATTAATTTTCATTTAGTTTCTAAATTTATTTTGTTTAAACGACTACGTTTTATTTGTAGGAAAGTTCCAGGAAATGACGTCTTTCCTTAGGGGACCCGTTCGAGTCGATCATTACTAATTAGGAAGGTTTTATGGTTATATGTCGTGTCGCTTTATCTACAGTGTGATTTGGCAAGTGATCACTTGCACGTGATCTTACCTTTTTAAAACTCCGTCCTTGTCAATATTTTTAAGTTTAGTTTACAAATTTTTTATAATTAAAAATTTATATTTGTAGCTAAAATAGAAAAAAACATTAAAAATAAAGGTGAAAATATTGTTAAAGGTGTTATAAAGTTTGTTTACTTATTATTTTATAATAATTATTCGATTGTTTTATCTAATTAACTTATATTGAACTCTCTTTATTTAATTGAATTTAGTATAAGAAAATATAAAAATATAATTAAAATTTAAAAAAAGAAAAAAATGATCAACGATCACACGAAATAAGAATGCTCTAATATTCTATTATTTCTATTTCATTATCAAATTAACACCTAACGGAATACATACACGGAAATCAATACAAAAGCTCTCCCATTACAACAATTAATTTTTAAATGGAACAATCAAATAGTGATGGATCGATCGTAATCTTCGCAAGACGCAAATCGATATAAACTATCATTGCTAGTAATAAACGCTTCAAAAAATTCCTCAATCAAAAGAATTTGACTCCATGCATTAAAACAACATCATCAACAAGAAATGGACTAAGGAGTGGATCAGATATAATCCAACTGACCATCCTACTAGTTTGACTTATTAAAACAAATGAGTTGGAAAATCAAAAGCACGACATATCAACTTCAAACTTTAGATATACTAAACGAAATTTTTTCTAAACTTTTTAAAAACTTGGACAAATTTTTTTACGTGAAAACGAGCAATACCCGGTCGCTATACGCATTCTGGCTCTTATTTTGGACAGAAAACAAACGATACATTAAATTCTGAAGCCGATAAACTTTCCACGACACTCTCTATTCTTAGCGACACGCTTCTCTCAGGATAGCACCATAATAGAGTCGTTACTTAGGTTCTTTAGCTTAACTTACCCTACTTACTTCTCTTAATGATTATTTTATTTTTTTATTTTTATGGGTAGTCGAGAAATTACTTCACTTAATGTTTATCGTAATACTATCTTAACACAAAAAAATCGCTGTCACGTGACCGACACAACCGGGTTCCATTAAATATAATTCAGGTGCAAAATAAAATTCTTATTTGCGATATATTGCGATCAGGAATGTGACTATTGCTTTTTTTCGCCTAAAAAATAATAGCAGGTATTATCGCATAAATAAAATAAATAAATTTATCAGATTAACAGGAAAATAATTTCATTCTGTACTTTAAACTTGCGACCATTATTTGATCATAACTTAAGATAATGCCCTTCTTGCTAAAAATGATTCAAACTTTTCATTTGTTGGAATGCAAAACTTTTTTTTCATGATAAATATTTTGTGTAACCTTGAAAATTCATTGGTCGAACATATATTTTGTAATAATTTTTATAAAATTCTTACATTTTTCTTTAATTTAAAAGTGTTAAAAATGGATAATATTCAACATACAATTTCTTGAAATATAGAGAATTTATCTTTGTACTTTTTATAAATATAAAAACTCGAATTCTTTCGTGATCAATACAAAGAATAGAATTAATTTTTAATTTCAAAAAGTATGCAAGCTATTATTATCAATATTTGTTCATGCTCTAAATATATTCAGGAATACACAACGAAGGTTATTATCGTAAATGTTTAGCAGCAGTTGTCAATACTTATAAAATCAAAAAATTTGCGCATATTTAAATTAAACCATTGTATACTGTAATAAGAATAATTACAAAAATTCTATTGGATGTAGATATTTTTTATTTCAGAACTGAAGTTTTACAATCTCCAGCAGTACAACCATACTAAGACCAAAAAAAAAACATAATTGTGCTATAATGAGTCTGTGATTGATTTTTGATTTTTCGTAATTTTGTATTTGGTCCTTGACACATTGCTGACTCTGTTCATAGTATTACTGACTCTCAGTTCGTAGTAATTAGTCAACAATCGTTTGTAGAAATATATATATATGATAAATAATCAAAATGTTGAACTATTTTTCGCTATTTTGAATGCTTTCGCCATCCCGGATACAAACTAAATTCGAGGAAAATTCTCCAACGTTGCATAGTCTTTTACGTGTATTATTATACTGAAAAATTACCTTGTTGAACCTTGTTTTAGCTCTCAAATTGATTTATCAGATCTACCGACATTATGTTAGGCTGTATCATTTTAGGTGAAGAGAACGCATTTCTGTTGATATTGATACAAATAAGTCCATTGGGCATCTCAAGAGAGCCATTAAGGAGCAGGCAGGATTGGCTGAACCCACACAAAAACTGATATTATGGCATGTTAATATTCCTGAAAATGAAAAACATAAGATATATGAGAGAATCAATATTGAAGGAAAGTTCGGAGGTGTGAAATTGGTCAGCGACCTCAAAACTATTGGACAAGAATTCAAAAAACAACCTCCTAGTGAGCACATCCACATCATTGTGAAGTTGCCCGCCACCACTGGTAAGTGTTTCCCAATGGTTTACCTCTCGAACAAGAAATTTGCGTTATCTCACATCTCATTTATATTTTTTTATTTGATTAGGGAAGAGAAGGCACGGAGTCTCGGATGAAGAAAATGGAAACCCTAAAAAGGAAAAACTACAGCAAAAAGCTATTTCTATTAATATTGACCTAATGAAGAGTAAAAATTCCTAACTTGACTTGCATTTCCTTCAGATGAGGAGTTGGTTCAAATTTAATCAAAAAATTACCAGACACAAATGTTAAAGTATTCACAGTGCCAGTATTACCGGGAGAATATACGGATACAGTTATCTATAATCGAAGTTGTTATGGTTATTTGCGTGACTTTATACTTAATGACACATTATTGAATCGGTACTGCATCACTGGAAATCCAGGGATCGGTAAGTCATACTTTGGAAAAGTAATGATGGTGGAGTTTCTCAAACAAAAAAAATCAGTTTTTATTGATTATGAAGGGTTTATGGCATGGATTGAACCTGACGGTAGTCTATTTAAGATAAAAGCTAAAGATCATGAAACATTTAGGCAGGTCGCGAGACAAAAGGATGTGTGGTACATAATTGATAGTGTAATGCCCAAATTTAGCCATGATTTAGTCGGAAAGTTTATTATGGTGTCCTCACCTAAGAAGCAATTGATTGAGAAATTTACTAAAGCACCAAAGAGCGAAATTTTTTTTATGCCAACTTGGGATCTTAATTAACTTTATGACTGTCAGGTCAATCTATATAATCAAATTACTCAAAATTCAATTAAGGGAAAGTTCAATTTATGTGGAGGAGTTGCGAGATGGATTTTTGATACCTTGATGACGCCAGATAAAATTAGATTGAGGATCGACCGCGCACTTTCATTAATAGATTTAAAAAGTTTGCTAAGAGCTCAGGGCGAACACTTCTCAGGTGACGGATTCTCACATGAATTAATTCACATAAAAACAAACGAGGATATAAATAATTCATACACTAAAGCAATATGCACCTTTGCATCTGATTTCGTGAAAAATAAATGCTTAGAAAAATTTCACAAAGATCACATTGATGATCTACGCAGTTTTATTGAGTACTCAAGAGACATATCGGTAATGGCAGTTCTTCGTGGGGAGATGGTTGAAATATGGTCGCATGCAAAGATTTGTAAAGGTGGGGAATTTCTATTGGATCATGTGTAAGTTCTAATGGTCAAATCAGTGATATTTGTGTGACTAATCCAGTTCCGGTTAATGAAATTTTGATTGGTTTATTCCTTATAATGCTAATGAAAAAAAAATTAGTAACACGCACACTACTTTATTAGTTTCTTCATTAGAAATTTTTTCTTTAATAAGTGATATTTTTTGAGAATTTATTAGAGAATTTTTCTTTAATAGGGAGTTTTTTGATAACTTTGTTGGATTTTGTTATATTGTTTATATAAATAAATTTAAAATGGCATTACCAATAAGACAGTATAGAAAAAGAAATTAAAAATTTTATTTCTCTATTTCACGTTTTGTTGACAAAAGATTATCCAAATTTTCTTTAACTTCTTGATATCCATTTTCTATAACCTTCTTATACCAATAAATAGCGCTATCTATATCTTTATTTGTGCCTTCACCTTTTTCATATAAAGATGCAAGATGTTTTTGAGCATCAATATTTCCTCCTTTTGCAGCCATCTTATATAGATCAAAAGCCTTTTCTTTATTCTTATCAATTTCTATTCCATGTTCATAAATATATCCAAGTTTATATTGAGCATCTATAAATCCTAAATCAGCGGATTTTTTATAAAATTCAAATGCTCTAATTTCATTATTATCAACACCTTGGCCTAATTCATAGAATTCACCTAATTTATATAATGCACCTTTGTTATCATTTTCTGCTGCTTTATGATACCAATAACAAACTTTATCTAAATTACTAATAATTTCTTTGTCATCATTATTAAGGTTATTTTTTACATTATTATTTTCTTTACCAGCTGCCTCATTATATAACTCAAATCCTTTTATTTTGTCAATTTTTGTTCCAGTTCCATTTACATAGCAATATCCGAGGTAAAATTTTCCAATAGTGTGTCCATTTTGAACAGATTTATTATAATATTCAAATGCTTTAACTTCATCTTTTTCAACACCAATTCCTAATTCATAAGCTTCACCTAAATTATATAAAGCAATGGTGTTTCCACTTGTTGCTGCTTTTTGATACCAATAAATAGCTTCTTTTCGGTCTTTTTCTACTCCTTGACCACAATCATATAAATAACCAACATTATTTTGTGCATCACTATGTCCTTTTTCAGCCGCCTCTTTATAAGATTTAAATGCCTTTATTTTATTTACTTCTGTACCAATTCCTTGCTCATAACAAATTCCAAGTTGAAATTGAGCATCTAAATGTTTTTTTTTAGATGCTTTTTCATAATACTTAAAAGCTTTAATTTCATTTTTTTCAACTCCTTCCCCTAATTCATAAAATTGACCCATATTATATTGTGCTATTTCATTTCCATTTTCAGCTGCTTTATTATACCAATAAATAGCTTTTTTAAAATCATTTTCTATTCCTTCACCCAATTCATATAATAATCCAAGATCATTTTGAGCCATAATATGTCCTTTTTCAGCTGCTTCTTTATATAATTCAAATGCTATTGTTTTATTAACATCAGTTCCAATTCCATTAAAATTAAAAAATCCAAGCTGAAATTGAGCATCCAAATATCCTTTTCCAGCTGATTTTTCATAATATTCAAAAGCTTTAATTTCATTTTTTTCAACTACTATCCCTAATTCATAATATTGACCCATATTATATAGTGCTATTTCATTTCCATTTTCAGCCGCTTTATTACACCAATAAATAGCTTTTTCCATGTTTTGTTCTGTCCCTTCACCATATGCATGCAATAATCCAAAATTATTTTGAGCTATTATGTGTCCTTTTTTGGCTGATTTTTCATAATATTCAAACGCCTTTATTTTATTTATTTCTGTTCCAATTCCATTAAAATAACAGTATCCAAGTTTAAATTGAGCATTTAAATATTCCTTTTCAGCTGATTTTTCATAACAACTAAAAGCTTTAGTTTCATCTTTTTCAATTATTTTTCCTAATTCGTAACAATTACCTAAATTATAATTTGCCACCTCACTTCCATTTTCAGCTGCTTTATTATACCAATAGATGGCTTTTTCTATATCTTTTTCTATTCCTTCACCATATTCATATAATAATCCAAGATTATTTTGACTCATAAGATTATTATTCTCGGCTGCTTTTTTATATAACTCAAATGCTTTTAATTTATTAACTTTAGTTCCAATTCCAGAATAATAACATATAGCAAGTTGGAAACTCCCATATTTATTTTCTTCTTCGGATAATTTCATATATATTTTAAATGCTTCATCTTCATTTTTTTCCACCCCTTTTCCAAGTTCATAGCATCTTCCCAAATGATATAATGCAGCCTTATTATTATTATTTGTTGCGTTTTGATACCAATAAAAGGCTTTATTTAGATCTTTAATTGTTCCTATACCATTCGCATAATATATACCAAGTTGAAGCTGACCACAAATGCTTTTATTGTCTGCAGCATTTTGCATCCAATAAAATGCCAAACTATAATCAACATTAGTTTCAATTCCATGTTCATAAAATATACCTAAATACATTTGTGCAATAGGATAAGTATCTTCTGCTGCTTTTAAAATCAATTTAAATGACTTTTCATCGTTTTTTTCCTCTAAAGTAAATTCATTAAAATATAAAAATCCAAGAAAAAAAATATAAGAAGATTTTGTTTGGTTTTCTTTAAGCCATTCAAAAATATCATTCATAGTTTGATTTGAAAGAGAGATGCAGTGATTAATGAAATGCTTTGTTTCATTAACATCATTTCCTTCATCTTTTGTTTTAATCAAAAGTGCGATTAATTTGTCAATGAGGGTATCGATACTATCTTTTACAACAAATGCTTCTAAAAATAATCTTTCTGCTTGGTTTAATACATCCAAGTCATATTCATCATTTAAATGGTTTTGTATAAATTTACTTAGATATAAATCAGAATTATTGCTGAGCATACAAGCTAAATCAGTTATAGTAATTGAACGAGAAGAAGTCTCTTGTAACAATTCTGCGTTTTCCAAAGAATTGATCTTATCATTATTTTCACCTAAAATTATTTTTTTAAGGGATTTAACAACTTGATGAATAGTAGGACGTTTATTTGGATCATCTTCCCAACATTCTAAAAATTAATTATGTTAATATGAATAATTACTATATAACTGAATTTAAGATTACATAATTTTTACCTTTATATAAATTACTATATTCAGTAGGGGTATCTTTGATAACTTTCTCTCGTTGTCCTTCTTTAATGTCCATGATTAATTTTGCATCATAATCTACTTCTTCAGCATAAAAGGGTTTATAACCACTTGAAATTTGCCAAAGGAGAACTCCAACACTATAGACATCAGACTTTGGATTTAATTTGTATAATTGATTCTTATTTTTAATATTATTTAAATATCTTGGATCAACATAAGGAACAACACCAAGCACATCTGTTGAATCACTATATATATCATCTATTTTCCTTGACAAACCAAAATCTGCTAACTTTATTTTATTTTGATGTACAAGTACATTTTGTGCATGCTATAAATAATGTATAAATTATGCTATTGCTTGATATAAACAAAGTCAATTACTCAATAAAATAAATTTGTTATGTTACCAAATCACAATGGATAATTCCTTCATTATGTAAGCATTCTACAGCATTCGCAAGTTGAAATGCTAATTGATATTTATCATTCCATTCAAGTTTATTAAAATTCTTTCTTAAATAGGATTGTAATGAACCACAATCAGCGTACTCCATAACCAATAAATATTGGTTTTTAAATTTTGAGATGCCATAAAATCAGATAATATTTGCATGATAATCAACCTCGCGTTGCATTTTTAACTATTATTTTAAAATATAATGTTAGCGCTAAAAAGAAATTTATTCATGCATAGTATAATATTTGTTACCTCATTAATTATCTCTTTAATAGATAAACTAAATGGATATTTTATAGCCATAACAGTATCAGAATCTTTACGATTTGCACGAAGAACCTTTCCAAAAGATCCGTTACTTATTTCTTCTTCATTAGTAAATTCTGCGTAATCATAATATTTGATATAATTTTCTGATATTGCTTTTTCTAACCAATCAATATAAGCATTAGAATCCTTTTCAGTTGTTTTTGACATGTTTACCAAGTGAGAAGCTTATTATAGTCTAATAATATGAATATAAAAACGCTACTTTTTTTATAATGAAAGTTTGTCAAACCCGCCACATGACCAAATTTAGCTAATATTGTAATACAATTAGTTATCCAAATTGCGCTAAATTTATGTAAATCATATGCAACAATGAAACGTAATATATCTCTCAAGAGATGTTTTTTCAGTACTCTCCCATATACAAACGTATCTTTGAGTATAAAAAACGTATCTACTTTTTTTATAAGGATAGGATGGGCATTTTATTTAAAAATCAACTTCTAAATGGATATTTTCACAAATTCAATTGGATTGGATTTTCCGATCATTTTGGATTGATATAATCTTCCCTGTAAAAAAAGTCAATCCGTTTTTTATATTCCATCTTTTTTCCGTAAAAGGTTCATATTTCCGGAATTAACAACCTTATATCACGGAATTTTATCGAAAGGCTCATTTTTACGGAGTTTTTACAGAAATAACGGATAAAATTTTTTATAGGGCTTTCATAAATAAATGGATTTTGTATTACATTAGCGATTATAAAAGAATGATTTAACCTTATTTATATTAAATAAACAAGAGTACCTAAGAAACTTAAAAATATAATAAAATCAAGTTTCTTAGATCTTTCTATTCAAATATATACCAACTCTGGATCAAATAGGCGTTGGAAAGATACATGTGAGACTTTCGAGAAAGAAGGAATTGGAAGGGCAACAATTTTATTTTTTTTGTGAGATTCATTCATTTCTAAAATTTAAAGGAAGATATAAACTTTTAACGGATTTGGATTTAGGAATTTAAAAATAAACGTTACTTTAATTCGCTAATAATTAGGTTTTAAACTTACATTTTTTTTTATATGAATTAGATTTGTATCCTTAAAGCCTTACTCGAAGCCAAATCTTTAGTGACTAAATATTATGGTACAAACGTAGTATTTTCAAATGGAGACGTGCCGAATATTTAATCTTGTATATTATAAGATTAATTATATATTATTCTTTTTAAGAATGTGATTAATCAAGAACTTTAATTTTAATAGAATGACCTTAGTCGTTCTTGGAAAAACTTCATTTTTAATGTACGTATAAGTATATATATGTTTATCTTCTTTCGAAAAAAAAATAAAGTTGTAGAGGCTAATCGTTAAAAATTAAAACCTTGAAGATCCAAAAAATGTATACTTTACTACTTATAATGAAGTGACAAAAGAATTGGGTAACGCGATATATCTTCTTTTTTCATTCCTCGAATATTTTCCACGTATCGAAACAATTAAGAAAATAGAAAAACTTAATAAATTATATGATGATATTGTTGAAAGTAAACGAAAATTAATGGAAAAAGGGGAATTGGAAAAAAAAAATAATAATAATAATACCGTCGACCTATTAGATCATATCTGATACAATAGGACTAATAATGTATATTTTGTAATTACATAGTTTCGCGTTGCCAACATTTTATTTTAATTGGTTAAATTATGTTAATTATACTTTTGTACATAACATACTGTTTTAATTGCATAACATATTGCGCGTAACACACTGTACTTAATAGAATTTCTTTGTTAGCTAGTATCTTATCTTTCCTCCAAAATTGTATTGTAAGGCGTTATAAATTTGGATTCTTTGTACACAATCAGTATATAATCTTAAAATAGAATAAAGTCAGAAAATCAGGAATTTAATAAATTTATATTGAACTTCCTCCATGCTTACTTTTCGCATTTCTTATAAAAAAAAAATATTCACAGTTGACTGACTCAACGGATAAGACACTAAGTCGCCAAGCTCCATTATAATTATTAATTAAAATTTCGAATAAGTACCTACGTATATTTATAATTACACTTTATGAAGAATTGTTCATGTTTCAGTTAATATCATAAAGAATAAAGGAAAATATCGAAAATAGCAATTGATGACCAACAATTAAGTGTTTTTGTATGAGATTAATCGAATAATAATAAAGTTATAATTATATTTTGCTAAATTATATACGTTATTTCAAACTCATAGTTCTATTAATAAACGATAGAATTAATTTTTGTAATTCCCGTTTCAAAAAATATTTTTTTTTCTGAACGTTAATTTACTAACTTTATATATCTTTTTTATTAACTATTTAATAGCATAGCGGTCACTGCCGATCATTTATCATATATCATGTCACATTAATTTTGAAGCTACGATTAAAGCCATAAAATGCTTGGGCAAACTATACTAAATGTTTTTTAGCGGTATAATTTATGAAAAATATATTACAAACGTCTTGCGGCAAAAATAATTATATTGTCAAAGTTATTTGCCGATATTTGCCGATCATCTGCTAATTTGACTTTGAAGCTTCGGGCGAAGCCACAGATTTATGGGCGAAACTTCAAATTTTCAAAATGGTATTCAAGAATCAATTGCCAAAATAATCATGTAGAATTTTAAGTAATCAAAAAGTTATCATTAAGCAAATTTTTATGAATATTATTTAAATACACATATAGACAAAATTTGGCAATACTTTATGAACTGTTTAAAGAATTTTTTTTCGATGTGCAAAATTATTATGTAGGATTTTCAACCGAAATAATTATAGCGAAGTAATAACGATAAATTGAATATATGATCGACAAATGATCGACAAAATTGTGGAGAAGTCCACTATACTGTATTTGATATGATTAGGCCAGAATTAAGAATTTTGGGCAACATTATAAGAATTACGAATCATACTATATATACTTTGTGGCTTTATTTGTATTACTTGTGTGCATTTATGT
This sequence comes from Oehlia diaphana, assembly GCA_003833135.1. Classification (NCBI taxonomy): domain Eukaryota; kingdom Fungi; phylum Glomeromycota; class Glomeromycetes; order Glomerales; family Glomeraceae; genus Oehlia; species Oehlia diaphana. The sequence goes on along the minus strand of QZLH01000152.1, from coordinate 77,193 downwards.
ATGACATTTTAATTTAAAAAAAAAAAGAAAGAATCCACATTTAGAATTATTTTCGCTTCTTGACTATTATACTCTACGATTACTAATAATAATAATATCAAAATGCAAAACGCAAAAAATACAAATAAATGGATTAACTGGATTGAAGAAGCTGTTTCTAAAGAGTATTATAGGCTCTATGAACATGAAAATTTTAGCGATATTCAAAAAATTGGTACCGGAGGATTCGGAAAAGTTTATCGTGCGAGTTGGAAAAATTCTCAATATTTTGCGTTGAAAACTTTTTTTAATCTTGATGACGTCACTGCAAAAGAAATCGTTCATGAGGTACAAATTAGAATATAACATTTTAATATTCATTATATTTATTTGTTCATTAAAAGTTTACATAATATTGATATTCTAGCTTAAACTTCAACGGGATATACAATTTCATGATAATATTATTAAATTTTATGGAATTGCAAAATTTGATCCAGGTATAGTAAAATTAATATACTATATGTTTAAAACGTGATTTTATAAAAATATATTTTAATAAAAAATAATTATTTCTTATTCATAATTAGAAAACCAAAATTCTCAATCAAATAATTATTTGCTAGTGATGGAGTATGCTGATTCTGGTTCTCTTAAAAATTATTTAAAGGAAAACTTCAATAGTCTTACATGGAACGATAAATATAACTTTGCGTATCAATTAGCCTGTGCCGTGTCATGTTTACATAATGAAGGAATTATACATTGTGATTTGGTAATCTTCTTTATTAATTATAAAAGTATTATTGTGAATTTTTGTTATATCCTAATATCATAACGTAATTACAGCATTCTGGTAATGTGCTGGTCCATCGAAAAACTATCAAGTTATCTGACTTTGGGTTATCGAGGAGAATTGAATCATCATCCAACACACAATCAAAACTTTTTGGAATAATTCCTTACGTTGATCCAAAAAGTTTTAGTGGACGAAGAAAAAATAAAAGCTCAGCACAAATATTTTCGTTAAATGAAAAAAGTGATATCTATAGTATTGGTGTATTATTCTGGGAGATATCTAGTGGTCAACCTCCCTTTTATTCTGAAGGCGAGCAATATGATATTGATTTGGTTTTAGAAATTTCACAGGGTCTTAGAGAAGAGCCTGTTCCCGATACACCTGAAGATTATGTTGAAATTTATACTGGTATGTAATATTTTTTCTTTTTTTTTTGAAAAAAAAAATCTTTTCAACTCTCATATACTATTAAGTGGTTTTTATAGAATGTTGGAATGGCGAACCAGATAAACGCCCAACCATAAATCAAGTAGTAGAAAGATTAGAGGCAATTATGACAAAATCAAACATAATAACAGAAAATTATCGAACAGAATTAAGTCTTCATTCAACATCAACAGATGGACAAAATAGTAATCCAACTAATATTGGTACTTTATCGAATATTGATAATTCATTACATGGGGAAATGTCTCAAATTATACAAAATTTTGATAAAATGAACACAAGAGAAATAATATCTACACCATTAACAAATAGAAATAAAAAAAATTTAAATAAAATAGTTAACGATACAGTAAATTATATTTTCAAAATAATTAATGAAGGAAAAAAATCAACGCTTATCAAAAATAATAAAGATATTCTTGATTATTTTGATAATAATAATATAAACTCACAAGAAATTTATGATTGGTTATTAATTAGTCATAATAATTCAGATTCTATATTCTTATTTGGATATTTTAATTATTTAGGGATTGAAACAATTGAAGATAATAAGAAAGCATTTGATTTATTTATTAATGCGTCAGAGCAAGGTCATATATTAGCACAATTTTATGTTGGATTGTGTTATGAAACTGGCCGTGGAACTGTGAAAGATGAAAAATTAGCTTTTAAATATTACGAAAAAATAGCCAATATGGGTTACGCATCAGGATTATTGACAACTGGTTATTTCTATAAAAATGGTATTGGGACTAGTGTTAATTATCAAAAAGCGCTTGAGTTATATCAACAGGCGGCAAATTTAGGAAATATTATGGCTCAACAAAATCTTGGCTATATTTATTATAATGGAATAGGTATTGATGTAGATTATGGTAAAGCTTTTGAATTATATTACAAGGCAGCAAATTCAGGAAATAGTGATGCTCAAAATAATCTTGGCAATATGTATTATAATGGAATAGTAGGTATTGATGTAGATTATGAAAAAGCTTTTGAATTATATTACAAGGCAGCAAATTCAGGAAATAGTGATGCTCAATATAATCTTGGCAATATGTATTATAATGGAAGAGGTGTTGATTTAGATTATGAAAAAGCATTAGAATTATATTACCAAGCAGCAAATTCAGGAAATAGTTTAGCTCAAAATAATCTTGGCAATATGTATTATAATGGAAATGGTGTTGATAAAGATTATGACAAAGCCTTTGAATTATATCACAAGGCAGCAAATTTGGGAAGTAAAAGTGGTCAATATAATCTTGCTGTTATGTATGAATACGGAAAAGGAACTAAGAAGGATATAAATCAAGCAATTTATTGGTACGAGAAATCCGCTAAGCAAGAATTTCAACTTGCTCAAAATAAATTAGAAAAATTAAGAAATCGATAATTAAGTTTCTTTTATTTGAATGAGCATAAAGTACAAGTAAATTATTATTTTTACTAATAGTCTCACGAAATATTTTTCTATTTAAACCCAGCTCAACGGTTAAGACGTAAAATTGACAATAGTTTTTTTTATATTATTTAATATTTAAAATGATCTTTTTATCTTTAGTATAATTGTACATTTATAAAAGATTCGTTATTTTTTTTTGTTTTTGAACTTTATACATGCTTGCAAAAATATCTTCCCAGTTTGTATTTCTTAGGTGTCTCATTTTTTCCAAGGTTCTGAAAATATCAATTATATTAAAACATTTTGCAATATAAATACAGTATATATAAAATGCTTATCGAGTCTAATTTAAAAAGAATGTAACTAAAAATAGTATTGCTATTTAATTGACCTATAAATATATGAATCACGTAAAATTTTTTTTCTATTTTATAATATTTTAAATAAAATAAAAGATATAAAAAATTAAATTATTTCATACACAAACATTTTTTTTTAAAAAAAAAAATTCGTTCATTGATTTACAATCATTTTTATTTCTCTTCTTCGTGAGCATTTTTCATTAACAACATTTTGAATATCATTCACTATTATCCTCTTTTTCTTGTTTTTTTCTTAAAAAAAAAACTTTCATTGTTTCAGATTTTGCTAATATATTTAAACGATTTCGAAAATTTGAATTCTATTTCTTTTTTTTTTTTTTTTTTTTTTTTTTCTTTTTAATTTTTTTTTTTTTTAAAAAAAAAACTTTTTTTTTTTTAATTTTTTTAAATATTTTTAAAAATTTTTGAAAATTTAATTTTTTTTTTTTTTTTTTTTTTTTTTTTTTTGTATCCTTTTCAACTTTTTTCATATTTCCAATTTAAATGGAATTTTCATTCTTCGGTCGATCACTACTTGTGTTTTGCGTGAAATCAAATTTTATTTTATTAAATGTTTTTAATGAAAAGATGTTTCTTAATGGCAACCTGCGTTTTTGTGTAAAAAGACTTTACGTTTAGCTTTTTTATCAGGATTTTTTGTTAATTATTTCATATTTTAACTATATTTTTCTTTTAATGGAAAAAATCCAACCCAAAAAAGATAAGCAAAAAAAAAATGCAAAAAAAAAACGGAAAAAAAGAAAGTTTGAAAAAAAAAGAAAAAAACAAATTTCGGTTTTAAATAAACCAAATTGAAAACAGGAAAGTTGAAAATATTACTTTTGAAAGGGTTAAAAAACCTCCGAAAAAGAAATTTAAAAAAAAAAAATAAAAATAAAAATTTAACAATAAGTATCCGAAGACCTTATTATAATTCCTTCACTTGTATACATAGTTATTTTGGACCGAACTGGCTCATCTTCTGAAGAAACATCTAATGATAATATTGCTTATTGATCTTCCATGAATGTATAAGCGCACTAGTTCTTCAAGAACGGGTTACTATCTTATAATTCTTTTTGATATTTTTACATTTAACTGAGCAAGTGCACTGTTCGGCAGAATATTGGCAATAATTATTAAGCTTTTGTATTACTACAACCACCTCTTCAACTTTCCATTCTATTTAAAATGAAAAAATTTGATAGAATCTTCGTTCCACTAAACCTTTTTTTATTATTTTGTCTGGTTTAGTAAAGGTTAGGGATGGCAACGGTCACGGTTATTAACCGGTCATGACCGGTTATGACCGTGACCGATATCGGTCGGTCAAAGGCCTCTGACCGACCATTTAACCGACCGGTTTGACCGACCGTTTAACCGATCGTTAACTGACCATTTAATCATTTAACACTTTTTTTACGAACTTAATCAATAAAAAAAGTTGTTATAATATTTCTTTAGTGGATTTAATCAAAAAAAAAAACACTTTAACGTTTTTTCTTAATTAAATTCATTAAAAAAAACGGTTAAACGGTCGGTTAAACGGTCAGAAAAACGGTCAGCCAAAACGGTCGGTCGTCAAAGGCCCTTAACCGGTTATGACCGACCGCTAACCGACCGTGACCGACCGTTGCTATCCCTAGTAAAGGTCAGAGGTTCCCTTCATTATTAGTATTAAACAAGACGAGAATAAAAAAATTTTAATAATAATATTTAATTGTTATAACGTGTGAACGATGGTGTGGTCATAGTGGTACTATCTAATGTGGTAGATTGTGGTAAATCTATAGTATGGTACCATATAATAATCGTTGGATTGGAAATTTGATAGTAAAATCCGATCCAACTGAGTCAACTCAAATTATTCCAAATCGGATTTTTAATTTTGTGAGTATGGATCGGATTTGTAAGCATCAACTGCATCCAATCAAAACGAATTTAAATGAACCCATTGATTTATACTCGAGATAAAAATAGATGCATAAAAAAATTTATTATATCGTTTTTACGTACTGAATGAATTCGATTACATGATATGATAAACTCAAGCTAAATTTACAATCAAAAAAAAAAACCATTCATTTGATATTTGGCATGTACGTCTTAAATAAACTTCTTTCACTTTAAATCATAACAAATAACTTTTTTATAAATTTCAAATTCGAATGCTTTAATAACTTCGTTATCTGATTTCGTTAAATGGTACAAAGTAAATGTTAATATTGTAATCAAATTAACAAATATTAAAAATTTGTGAAATTCATTCGAAAATAATTATTTAAAAGTAAAAAAAATGATGATTTACCTATTTTCATAAATAATATTACATCAAATTTTTTATATTTTCATATTTCAGTTAATTATAGATCAACCAAGTTACGATTTATATAATTCAACTACACAGTATGCGTACTAGTTAATTTTAAATAAGAAATAACGATTTATTAGATTTTACAAATTATTTTCAATTAGGATAAGAATTTGACTTATATTATATCATCGTCAATTATATTTAGTATATTAATTTCCAATTAAATAACGTTTAAAGATCAAAGATAAGTTTAATAGATAAGTTTCATAAAAACAACCATATACTGTATAGGAATTAGGATACTGTAATAGCTTATTAAAAATTATATTCTTCCTATTTCTAATACTATAGCTATCAAATGTATAAAATTTTATTATTGTAATACTAATTAAAATTTTAATATAAATTATTATTCCGTTATAAAGATTCATCTTATTAGATCGGAGAATATTCTAATTCTAATTTATTATAAAAATATTAATAAATAAGTTACGTTTTTCGTAAATAATAATACAGTATTTGTAAGAATAAATTCAAGAAATTTTCGGTTTGTCACAATGAGTAAATATGATATCATATTTGAGTTACATTACATTAAATTTGCCAATGAAAAATTTCTTGTAAAATAATTCTTGGTAAAATTTTTCGGTAAAATAATTTTCAGAAAATCGGTAAAATTTCGGTTAAATTTCCATGAATGTTGCACATTACATTTCTTATTAAATAATGAGGAAAATAAACAATTATGTTATACATTGAAAGAGTGAACGTTACAGTCGTTACACTCAACTTGCCATGTGTCGTACATAGTAATTTCGGAATTCCGTTAGTGAAACAGAAATATCGGATAAATAATCGGCAACGGTAAAATTATGATTGATCGACATCTTAATATACTAAAATGTCATTAAATCATATTAAGCAGTAATAGAGTTACGTTTCGCTTTTTTCTTGGCGAACATTTTTTTTTTTTATAAATAAATCCGTCAGAAAGATGTTTCCCGATTTTTTCAGAACAAATTTAAAATACATTAGAAAAATCATTCAAACAATTACAAACTCCATAACAATTCTTCTTTATCTGTTTTTTTTTTTCACAAATAATAATTTCATTTAAAAATGCAACAAGAAAAAATTCCAACGATAATCATTGTTGGTGCGGGACTAGGAGGACTTTCTCTATATCATGCTTTAATAAAGAACAAGGACAAAAAAGAATTTAACGTAAAAATCTTTGAACGTGAATCTTGTCCTACAGGTATAAATAATTTCTAATTTCTAATTTTAATGTTGTTAACTTAATAATATTTAATTGAACTAACTGGTACTGTTACATAATTAGATCGATGGCAAGGATATCATATAGGCTTGTCTAATTATGGAGCTCAATCTCTTTTAAACTGTATTCCGTCCTCAATCGCTTCAAACCTTACAAAAGCAATGCCAAATCCAATTCCTGAAATAGAAACTCATGGAATAACCATCACAGATCAAGTAGGAAATGTTCTACTTACCCCTCCAACCAAACCATTTAAAGATGTTTATGAACTCGCAAAAATATCTCGTGGTCTATCATCAATGATCACTTACCGTGATAGACTTAGAGATGTTTTATTAGAAGATGTACCTGTTCAATGGAATAAAAAATGTATTAAATATGTAGAAACTGAAGGAGGAGTTTGGGTATTTTTTGAAGATGGATCACAAGAATTTTGTAATATTTTAGTTGGTGCAGATGGAATTAATTCTCCAAGTAAGTTATAATATACTTTTAAATAACATTTATTATTTAATTTATTCTTAATTAATAACCAACATTTTTTTTTTTCCTATTAGTACGAAAACAGAAATTACCCGAATTACAAATTTTTGATTATGGAATAACCCATGTTGGTGCAGATGTTTCTGTACCTAAACATCTTATGGACAAAATAAATAAAATCCATGGAAATATTTTGGCTTGTAAAACTCTTGGAACAAAAGGAGATTCAACATTTATGATGACGCGTTTAATACCAATCAAGCAAGAACAAAACGATGAGAAAAATGAAACTCATTATAGAGCAACATTAGTTTATTCTTATCCTTCTGAATTCGATAACATAGATGTTGAATCTGATAAAGTTAAAGTTGATGATAATGATCCTGCATCAGTTATCGAACATGTCAAACGATTAATTCGAACATTAAGGCCAGATTGTGAATTAACTGATTTATTGTTAGAATTATGGGACTTGGCGCCTAAAACAATTCCAAATGATCCAATAAAATTTCCATTTAAAACTTATAATCCTGTACAACGAAGAATGATGCGAGATATTGATCCGATGTCTATCAAATCATGGACAAGTAGTCGAGTTGTATTATTAGGGGATGCTGCTCATGCTATGAGTCCTATATTAGGATTAGGAGCAAATAATGCTATACAAGATGCTGATAAACTTTCTCAAGCATTACTCAAATATACGGACAATACTATTTCTTTTATTAAAGAATATGAAAAAGAAATGTTAAAGCGAACATCTGCCGATGTATTAAGATCTAGAACTGTCACATTTAAGATTTCCATGCCAGTTGGGCCTTTTGGCGTTTTTATTAGAGATAATATTTTGAAGTTTATGAACGTTATGATAAATATTTATAGTTTTGCAGATAACTTAATTTTTAAGAATTAAATATTTAGAAAATTATAATAAAATACATATAAATAACATATAACAGATATAAATATACTGTATGATATATAGAATACATAGAATATATAAATAGAGCAAATATTTAATCTTTTACATTTAAAAAATTGTTTTCATTTAGATTCTTTACCATATTTTATGTTTTATGTATACATAAAAAAAATACAAAAATAAAATCAAAAGAATTTAATTAATTAAATAACTTTTTAAATCCATTAAAAATGTCAACTGTTTTGGACTTAAGATCTTTAACTACGTTTTTTGCTTTTGTCTCACTATCATAATAAGTAAAATCATTAACTACTCCTTTAGCTTTATAATTATTTATTAAATTATTTAATTGATTTTTATAAGTAAAATTATTTTCTGTACCAATTATTAATGACATAGGATGTCTACCTTTCCAATTATCAAAAAATAATTTTAAAGAATCTAATTTAAGTTTATTAACAGGAAAATAAATTTTAAATTTGAATAAATTAGGTGGTGATGAAATAGCCAAAATGTTGAATAATCTATTCCAATTTATAGATTCAGAACAAATTTCTAATTTATTTAAATATTGACATTTAATCAATAATTTTTCTAATTCTAAAATATTAGAATCTTTATAATATAATTCAAGATACTTAAGATTTGGACAACTTTGATAAATAGCCTGAATAATTTTTTTATTATTATCCACATTAGAAAAAGCAAGTGAATTAAAAATTCTTATTTTAGTAAGTTTCTCACCGGAATTTTTAATTAAACTTGTTAAACTCTCAGTATTAATAGTATTAGCATCCAAAAATTGTAGGGAAGGTAAAGATACATTTTCTATATAGTACCATCTGCAACGATCAAACTCATAATTATATTTTAATATTAATGTTTTTAAATTTACAAAAGATGCAAGAATTTGTGTTTGAGGTTGTACACATGTATTAAAATATTGTATAGTATTTGCATGTTTGATCAACGAATTTTCAATAACCTTACAAAATAAGACATCACAAGGGGAATATGTATTTAGAAAACTAATTTCATATAGACTTTCTTGGCTTTCAATTAACTTAGAAATTCCATGATTGTTACTACACTCATAAAGAAAAAGTTGCAATTCTTTAATTGATTTACATACTTTTGTTAACATGATTAAATTTTTATCATTTACTCTACCATTACATTTAAGGAATTTAATTTCTGAAAAACAACGTTCAGTTCCAGGAATGAGATGATAATCATAATAACCAGGAATATAAAGGTGTGTATACTTTACATTTTTATTAATGAAAAGTTTGAGTATATTATTTCTAATTCCCATGTATTGATTATGGATAATAAACATATCTTCAATTATTTCTAAATTTAAATGTCTACAATAACTAATATAATTAAATAAAAGTTTCTTATGTGATTTTGTAATAAAACTAAAATGTTGACTTAAATTAGTTCTTTCTTCATCTGATAAATGTGAAATGATTACTTTCAATAATAATTCCTTCTTCCCAAGAGTTAAATGTTCCCAAGGATTTCTCCATAAAATTGGAATAACTATTTCACACCAAGTTTTACTAACTTTAAAACATGAAGCAAGAGATTTTTCGTCATATTGTAATTCTTCTAATATCGGATAAAGAATATCTCTATATAATATCGACATTTTGATTTTTATTATTTAAATTTTCTTTTTTTTTTTTTTTTTTTTTTTTTTTTTTTTTTTTTTTTTTTTTTTTTTTGGTATCCGAAATTCCGAATAACGCCAAAAGTGTTGTTAAATGAATAAATGAATACGAATTTAAGTATTTTGTTTTGTGACATGTTGTACAAGGAGTTCAAATTTATGTACCAGATCTGTATTATGACGGAATTATACGTTTCATGCAATGATGCACATTATGTGAATATATGATGATCCACGGGTTACGGACTTACAGTACGATTTTTATTTTTCTGAATATGAAAAATAATCAGCCGCAACGTGATCCGGACCCGGCTCAGGCGTAGATCGTCGTGGCATTTCAGGGATTTTCTGCGATTAAACCGGGTCCGGATGATCGGCAATCAGGAATTCGGCTCCGTTTTTCGTCTAACTAAACCATTATGCCAAGGAACTGAATGAATAATTTCCCAAAGATCTAGTTTCCCGAATACGAACATCTAATGTGTCATATTCAATTGCTTTTTAAACTTTTCCTTTTGTGTTAAATAACAATAATTTGTATAATCATATATCATAATGATAACTAGAATTCATAAACTTTATTTTCTTTAGTATAGTGATGTATATAATATAATATGTAATAGTAAAATTTACTGTAATAAATTCTGATAAGACGAAAAGGAGTGGTATCAACTCTGTCAGATTAACCAAAAAGTATTGTATGATGTGAAATCAATATTGAGTAAATAAAACTATACTCAAAAAAGTATTACATTAATTTATATTTTTTATTTATAATTTTATACTTTAAAATCTTAAAATATTTATAATTAATACTAATACTAATTGACGCTCTTTTTCACGATTAGACAATTTCATTACAAATTTTTCTTTAAAATAAGTTCACATTCTTTTAATAATGCTAAGTCTTTTCCCCAATATTCAAGCTCTTTAAGCTTTGAAGCCAACTTATTCTCTTTATTATTGTCTTCTTCACAATCACTTGGCTACGAAAGTATATACTAATATTTTATTATTATTATCTTTGATTACTCTAAATATTTACATAAAAGTACTTCAATAAGATCTTCTTCATAAACATCTTTTCTATTAACAAATTAATATCCATAGTTATAGTACGAGATAATATTTTTTCGCGTGAAACAATGAGCAAAGATAATATTTTAATAACTTTTATAAGTGGGAAATAATATTTTTCTTGTAAAACAAGTGGAGATAATATTTTTCTTTTTGGTGAGTAACTTTATAAGCGAAATATTATTTTATATACGCAAAAATAATATTCCTTTTTACGTGGCAAACGATAACATTTTTAATAAAAAAACTCGTTATCCAAATAGCAGTTATCACTGACTCCATAATATTAAATGATGATGTTAAACTACCTTGTTCGGGCTAAATAGGAGGGGGGGTTATGTTAAACAAAGTATCCACTTGGTCTAATAAATATTAGGGGAGGGAATTTCCCTCCGGTTAAACATAGTTATTTTCTTTTAATATTGTCCAATTTTAGATACACAAAATGTACGATAAATGTCCCATCATTTTGAAAATATGTACGTAGAATGTAATTATATAGAATGTTCATTAATTAATATATACATTAATTGAACAATTTTGATATAGAATAAACTAATGAAAATTATTTATATGAAATTCATTTTCTAAGTTAAAATGTTCGATGTTTTCAAATTTGAAATATTGTTTAGTAATTATTTTTGGAAAAATGAAGTTACTTAGGCTAAGCTTAATTAACTTTTAAAGAAACTTTATTAAATAATAATTTATACTTAATTAAGATATATGAATTACTCTTTTGAAGTTTATTTATTAATAATTTTATAGAAGAAATAACATTATGAGCTTTTTTTATAATTAGACTATATCTTAGTACTTGTAAAAAATTATTATTAAATATTCCCTATTTATAAAAAATTATGGATGCGAGACGGTGAGACGCGTGATACATGTGATAGCTACAAACAGCAAAAACAGCAAATAAGATCGGCTAAGTTTTTTAAACTTCGAAATGTCTATTTTTTTTCAATGAAATATTAGGCAAAATATTACATTTTTTATCTTTTTTGATAAAGATTTCAGAACATGTAATTAAAAGAAAAAGAAATGAATTATTAATAAAGATTATTAAAATAAAATATTAAAAACATTTTTACTTATCAAAATAAATCCAAGTTTAAACTCTAAAGACCCACATGAATCGTCTAAAAAAAAAATAGAAAATATGAATTATAAGTTACCATTCGTTATAGTAATTAAAGAAAAAAAATTCACAATTATTTTAATTAATGATACTGTACCAGGCAGCCATATACAGTATGTCATTTAAACCCTCTTTAGTTATTATAATTATCACGTTGCTAATATGATAGTTGGAACTTTTATTAGTTTCATACTCACATCAGTAAATTTTTGACGTTCTCCCCTATTATGATAAATTACTATGCGTTCATTGAAAAAAAAGGATGTATATATTGTATATATTTTGATTTGAATTTTTTTAAAATATTTATTATAATGAAGCAGTCACTAATATTTGTCATTTTTTTTTGTAGATGGCCAGTTCTTTAGGGAAGTTTAGACACGTAGGATTTGATTGGTTGGTTACTTTTAAGTTTAATTTTTAACAAACTTCTGTTATTAATTTTATTCTTCTATAGGTAATTCTTCATCTCTAGGACGAATATATTTTGATAAAGGGAGCTGGAAATAAAAATGACGAATTTATAATGAGAAACAGGTAAAAACAAATAATTTCAGATGATCTTAGGAAAATAATTCTCAGAATATATCGCTTGTGATCATCAAATTGACGGGTTTGTTCATTATAAACCTATGTACTGTCGTAAATCTTTTACGTCTATAGAGACTAATTTGGATCATGTTTATATCATGTATGGTTAATATTTATTTATTTCAATAATACCTTAAGCTATTTTATGGTACAGGACTTAGGAAATTTCATTAAAAAAAAATAATAAATTAAAATTTTCAAATATTCATTTTTTTCTATAGGTTTCTGAAAGTAAATATTTTCAAAATTTTTCACATTTTTTAAAACTAAAATTTTTGTTAATCGTTTTTTTTTCTTTTTTTTTCTTTTTTTTTTTTTGTAGGACTCTGGCTTACAACTTAGATATTAGTTTTTCAAAAACTATCTAGGAAAATCATTTTTTTAATGGTTTAATCTATCTTTTTTATTATATTTCTAACAATTCCTACTGTTCCTTAAAACATTCAATGATAGAAACTTTTTGATATAACTACCAGCAGAGGCGAATTTTATGCAGTGGTACTATTTTTCAGGAAAGTTTAATTATACAAATTTATATGACAATCACTGTAATGTTGCCAGCACTCACTATAATTATAGTCTACATTTAATGATTGAAATCATGTGATAAAATGTCAACCAATCAAAATCAAATGACTGAAATGACTAAAACGAGTACTAAATGACAAATGGTTACGAATAATGACAAGACCAGTCATTTGTCATTTTTCGTACAACTGTAACAATAAATAATGCATCATAGAAATATTTTAAGTATTAGGCGTACGGTAATTATTAAGAATTTCATTGAAGATTATAAATGAAACACAAATTAAGTAAGAATCTACTTGAACAACGAAAATTTGAAATAAAATAATTTTTTTACGATATGTAAAATATAAGATTAAAAATAATCTTGTACGACAGATTGGGCGTGATTTGGCGTGCATAATGTTATAGAAAATTTATTAAAAAAAAAATAAATAGAATTATCTTTACGAAAAAAATTATTTATCTGTTATTATAAAAAAAAGTATCAAATAAAAAAGAACTTATCTATCGTCAAAAATTATTATTTTTTTAAAAAAAATAATGATAATAATAATAATAAATACAATCAATAGTATTATTATTATTAAAAATAGTAGAAATAAAAAAATTGATTTTTTAAGATGAATATTATTAACATTAAAGTTTGTAAGGAAAATAAAGAAAAGTTCCTTGCATTATCCAATAAAAAGTAATAATGTAAAGTAAAAGATAAGATATAATAAGATCATGATTTATCGTCAGGTTTGTATTACCGTATAACAGATAACGAGATTGGAATTTAATAGTAAATCCATTTTTGGTTAATATTATCATTTACTCTAGAATAAGGTATACAAAAATTGTATTATGTTAATATGTATCATATTTATTGAATGTGACCATTAATGATCTATCTCTACGATAATTTTGACTAACATTATAATTTAGTTATTGAAAAGTAACTTAACGGTATTAAATTATTAATACCGGTCACGATTTGTGACTAGTACATCAATGAAATTTGTATTTGGTTAATGAGCCAGTTTAATAAATAACCAAGCTTAAATCCATTGGGAATTATTTATTATTGTTAGTATGGATACTGTATATATAATAATTTATTAAAATGATATTCTACAAAGTTAATAATTGTTGAATTTTTTTGAAAATAATAACTTTTGAAGTCGATGTAAAAAACATTTACGAATTTTTGAATAATGTATTGTTTTTATTAATTAAAATCATAATTACATAACTTCGTTTTTAAGAGATAAGAAAATGACCTGTCACTTATAAAGAAATATTATTGGTTAAAAAGGATGAACGACGATTTTACTAAATAATCAATCAATCAACCATTTAATATGGATGATTTAGTCCATTGATAACCATTACTATAAGAATGTTAAACAAATTAAGATAAACTTTGAACCTTATTTTAATATTAGTGGTTATCTGATATGGCGCATCACATAAAGTGAACAAACATTACGTCATACATTTGCCAATTACGTGATACGACTGCCTACGTGTAAGTCCTATATCTTGTATCACATTCCACGAAACAAATAATCAACATTTATGTAACAATTAATTACTAATAAATTATTGACAACTATTTTGTTCGACCCACAGAATTTTTTTTCTAAAAAAAAAAAAGAAGAAAAATGTCGAAATTATATGCAGATATACTTCATCTAATATTCGAAAAATTTCAAGGTGATAAGGATGATAAAAAATCTCTTATTTCATGTCTTTCAGTTAATATAACTTGGTGTGAATTAATTGTTCCAATTTTATGGAAAAATCCTTGGGAATACTTAAAAATCGGGAAAGAGAAATTATTATTAAAAGTAATTATTTCCCATTTTTCGGATGAATTAAGAGATAATTTAAGTCAAGATAATGAATTTTTAATAGATTCATATAAGAGACCATTATTTAATTATATTAGTTTTTGGAGACATCTAAATTTAGAAAGAATTGAAAGAATGTTTAATTCTCATATTCATTTTAAAGAAATTAAAAATGATTTACTTAACCTTTTCATCAATAATAATACTAAATTTACTCACCTTTATATATATCAACAATTTAATCGTCAAATCCATCTCATTCCTGAATCAAAACAATGTTTTTCAGATATCAAATTTCTTAGTTGTAATGCTAATATAGATGATTATGTTTTAATTGGATTAATTGAAATGTGTGAATCAATTAAAGAATTGGAAATTTTTATTGAAAAAGGGAATAAAAATTATGGAATTATTAATTTAATTAAATCTTCAAAAAAATTATTTAATATCAGTTTAATAAGAACTGAATTTTCATTTTCAAAATATTCAAGTAATGATGAATCAATGGAATCATTTTGTAATACTCTAGAAAATTCATTAATTAATCATTCTAATACTATAAAATATTTTAAATTAACTAAACAACCTATTACAAATATTTTTACTCATCTTATAAATTTAAAAATATTAGAATTGGATGGTAGTTTTCAAGATATGGCTTGGGATCGTTTAGAAAATTTATCTTTACCTTATTTACAAATATTAAAAGCTAAAAGTATTCCTATCAAATATTTAACAAATTTAATTGAAAACACAAGTGGTTACCTTATTGAAATAAAAATTGATTATATAGGTCATGATGAAATTAATAATAAAAAGATTATTAAAGCTATTTATAAAAATTGTCCAAATCTTCAATATCTTAATTTAATGATTAGAAAGAGTAATATTATAGAATTAGAAAAATTATTAATTAAATGTAAATATTTGAATGGATTATTTTTTATTATTGATAGTGATGATAATATTAATTGGGATAAATTATTCGAAATTTTAACTAAATTTTCACCAAATAATTTATTTAATTTTAAATTTTATTCCGTTAATCAAATTAGTTTAAATTCTTTAAAATTATTTTTTGATAATTGGAAAGTTGAACATAAATATCCTATGTTACTAAAATTCTTTAGAATGAAAATTGTAAGTGAATATGTTGATTTAGTAGAAAGATATAAAATAGAAGGTGTAGTTAAAAAATTCGATCATGATTTATATGGAGAAGACTTTGAATGGATCTAAAAAATATAAAGTGTATAAATTTTTAATAATAGACTTGTTTTTTTTATGTACTTTTTTTTTTGTATTTGTATTTGTTTTTTTTTTTTTTTTTTTTTTTTTTTTTTGTTATTTTTTTTTTTTTTTTTTATTTTTTTTTTTTTTTTTTTTGTATTTATTCCTGTGGACAAATAAAAATTGAACATATAACATACTACTTTATTGGATTGGTAACGAATTCCCAAATGCCTTTTTCTTTGTATATACTTTTCTTGAAGTCGAGTTTCCAAGTGTCCACTTCCAAACTGCATCATTCCTGAAACTCAAGTTTCCTGAACATTAATTTCCCAAATTTCAATTTATGGGAATCACATGAGACATCCAATTTTCCCAAGTTTCTTTATCCCGAATTATTTTATTCTGAATAATCCCAATATCCTGAATTCTAATATCCATATCCCAAATGTACAATTTACTGAATTTAATAATGTAAACAACTTTGCCAAATAATCGATTTTGTGCTAAGTAACAATATTTTGTATACATAAACTTTTTTTTTTTTGTACGTGTATACAGTATAACGTAATATATAATAATAAATTTGGTATTATGGCACATTAATTCTTTATCCTTTTACATTTATTACAAAGCTTAAAATCATGTAAAATAAAGAGATTACAGTACTGTATACTATTATATATTGAAATTATCCATTCAGGATATTAGTCATCAGAAAATTGGGATTCAGGAAATACGGATTCGGGAAACTGTATATTTCAGGAAAAGGTCCTATTCGAGAAGTTGGTACTTCGGCTTCGGGAAAATATATTCAGAAAGTGGCATTCAGAAAATGCTCCGACAAGGGAATAATATTTAATGTTATTAAAAGGTACAATGAATATAAACCGAAGAAAGACCGACATCCTTCATAAGTGTTATCGTTCGGTCATTGGGGACACCGAAGCGACCAATAGGAACTAATTACAATGTTAACTATAATCAAAATTATAAATTTTGTAGTAATTTATCCTTAATTTACACACTACCTATCACTTTTAATGAAGAAATTTTTATGATATTAATTAAAACTTTATTCATATTCAAACTTTACCCGAATTTTTTTACTCATTAATTAAAACTCTTGATGGAAAACCATTTCACTCATATGCTTGCTTTTATCAAGTGAACGAGAAAATATTTTTATTTCATTGTTTAATATCCTAAGACGACGTATTATGATAGCATGTAAAATTATTTTAAAGAACATTATATTAAATAAAAACTTGAAAATAATTATTGATTTACATATATATTTTTAAATACATTTTTATGACAACATTGTACTTTTTTAGGAGGATGACCATCAAGTCAATTACATCTCCAATATATTGCAAGCCAAATTCCAACCCATGTTCCTGGTGCAGGTCTTAAACTTCCATCATGTGGATGAAATGTATGGATTTTTTTCATCAGAACTTGTATAAGTACAATGATGGTCATTAACAAATATAGGATCTCTAAGAAATCTATGTTTGACTTGGTCATTGCCAAAGGTAAAGTGGCCAAATGCTTCTGGATAATTTGGTCCATTATCGCCATCAGGGACATAAGTCGTGTTGAGTATTGGCGCACCTGGTACCCAACTAGCATCTATAATATTAGCAACATCTATGTAAAGCAAAAAAGTACATTAATTTATCACTCGTAGAATTGTTTAGAAATAAGAACAATAATAACTAAAGTCAAAAAATTATTATTGACATACCCCATTCTTTATCACAATCTTATCTTACTCCAATAGGATAACAACTGCCGTGAGTTTTATCAACATGTATAAGGAAAAATATAAGTAAAGTAAGTAAAATAATAAAGCGTTTCTGATTCATGATGAAATTATGATTGTAGATGATAATTGTATATACCATTAATGCCGTGTACTTATTTAAATTTTTTGTTAAAGAAAATCTCTACATGTGAAAAAGTTTTATAAAAGCCATATGAAAATTTATCAATATCAATTCAACTTGAAATTAGAGATATTCGTCCTTTTAAATTGTATTATTCAAAATGGGATAATAAATGGTTAATATTTATATTGAATGCGCTTATTAATGAAGTAATCCTTATGACATTTGTTAAATTTGTTTTATATATGTGCTCATGCGTGATTAATGTCTAAAAAAGCACCATTTTTTTTAATTTTGTTTTTTTTTGTAATCAGATATAAATCGTATCAAATGGTGCTTTTTCAGACTTTTTTACACATGAGCACAAATATAAAACGAATTTAACACATTTCATTTTTATAGGGAATAGATATTCCAATTTTGTTTCATTCTATCTAAAATGTCTGAAATCTGTCACAATGTAAGGAATAGATAGTTATTAGTTCGGAAGACTATATACCATCTGCTGTCTGCGTACATGTGATGATCCTACGTGTACCTAATGTACCTTGCTACTGTATCAGGATGATCTTGAATTAAATACCGAAAATATTCATTAACGTTATTTCGTTATTCTGACGTTTACAATCCTGAACAACTCATAATCCCGAAAGTTCAAAATCCCGACACTCACATTATTACGTAATAATTTTGTAACTACTTATATTTTTATTTGGTATATAATAATTCTAAAATGTTTCGCTAGAATATGGCGTCAATATTTTAGAAGCCCATTGGTTATCATATGCGCCAATACTCAACATTACGACTTATGTCCCTGATGGCGATAGTGAGCCAAATTATCCAGAAGCATTTGGCCACTTTACCTTTGGCAATTATCAAGTCAAACATAGATTTCTTAGAGATCCTATATTTGTTAATGACCATTATTGTGCTATAAAAGTCCTGATGAAAAAAATCCATACGTTTCATACTGGAAATATAATAAAGATGTAAGACCTAAACCAGGAACGTGGGTTGGAATCTGGCTTGCAATATATTGGGGTTGCTATTACTGTACGATCATTATATTGAAATAAGCTGTTGTCATAAAAATGTATTCTTCAATTCATATGTAGATGGATAATATAGTGTTATAGTGTATTATATTTGTATTACTGATGCACTCCGTCAAAAACTTATTTATGAACTGATAATTATTTTTTATTTGAAATAAAGTCTTTATATTATAGTAATTAATTAATTTCAATTTAAATTTTAACAACATTTTAACAACTTTAGCTGAAAGTAAATTACTAGTTGATTTTGCAGATAATATCATCGTTATTAAGTATCGATATATATGATATATATCTCCGATGTTGTTTAGTATGGCGGTAGTTATGGCTGAATTAATATCGTCAGGAAAACCACCTTTATAATAAAAACATGATTAAAGACTAGTATTAGCTGGACTTAGGCCAGAATTTGGTTATTAAACATACTAGGCTAACGTTTTTAATCAATATACGATAGAAATATATTATATAAATAAGCAGAGATGAATAGATTATTTAATGAAAAACAGAATAGGGATTATGTGTCGTAAATAATTAGTGATTTTTTTGATGATATATTCATGCTGTAATTTTTCTGATGATATTTTTCATGCTCACGTGTTTTTATTTATACCTTTCCCATCACTGGACATTAGTCTCCATAGTTATTTCACGTGTCGGTGATTTTCGCGGCGCAGCCGTGAAAATCATGAAATAACTATTACTTATTTTACAATATGAATTATTTTTATTTATTGCAGTACATTTATATAGTAGCAAGCCAAACAATCTTTGATGAGTATTCATTTATTTTGAAGATAGATTTGATTTTGTTTTTGAAAGCAGTATCAGAAAATTTCGTGATTGTCTAACCAAAAATCAAATCTCAGATATATGTTTTTATTTTTGGTTACGAAGAGTTCTGCATATGCACCAAGTGATTGTGTACGATTGAAGTTGTTTAATTTTAGTTGCCATTTTATCATTTGTTTCTTGTAATGAAGTGACCGAAACTTGGTTGTTTATAAAGATTTTGTGATACATATTCAAGAGTTTTATTTTTGAAGATAGGGAGTGATAAGTTTTCCTTCATTCTTCAAATTTCTCCGCGGCGCAGCAAATATGATTGGATCATTTTCTATTAAAAAGCTGCTAAATTTTTAAAAGCCACGCAATTTTGCTCTGATCAACACGTTTTTTTCTGAAGATGCATTCATAACTAGTTAAAAATAGTCATTCTAAAACTTGTAATTCATGTTTGATAACAACTAAAAAAAAGTATAAATCCAAAAGAAACCACTAAATGATATATAACCGCAAAATCCATCATATTGTCGATGAAGAAAGTATTACTAGAGGAATTTTTGAGATACATTTAAATCAACTTGCACAATTTGTGCATAATCATTCATTAGACTCATAATATACCCTTTGAATTTTGACTTATCAAAACTTGATCATTCTATATAGATGGATTTTTGTGCGAAATAATAATGAAAAATAAAGCGTGAAAATCATAAAATTAATGGTTACAATGAACTTCATCGAATTTGAACTTATATTATTTTGTAATATGCAAGAATGGAACTGATGAAAACTTATGAAATTATTTAAATCTATGACAAGACTTGTTCATATTCTTAAATAGGCTTAATAACATTAGATTAAATAATTTAATCCCAATTTTCAAGATATGATCATCGAATATAAATCTCCGTTATAACTTACCTGAAAAGTGATAATGTAACAACTACATAAAAAGACATCCTTTTATGGTAAACAATAAAACAAATCAGATATCATCATATACAGTATAAGATAAATAGCACGACTGCTACGCATGACGATCAATGACTAAATTAGTAAGGTGCATTTATGATTTTGTATAAATAAATTTATTCGAATTTTTTGATCATCATTTGATTCATTTAGTTTTTTTCCTTTCAAATTCATTGAATTTTTAACCAAATAATTTAAAATATGTCGGAAAAGATGGAAAAAAACAGAAAGAGGAATTTTCGTTTTGAAACTCTTCAATTGCACGCAGGTCACACACTCGATATTATTCTGGACGTAAACAAGAGGTGAGATTTCAATGTGCTTGTAGAAGCGTATTTCAGAGAAACAGACAACAAATTGCCTCCACGTTGGAGGAAAAATTACATCGAGCAAGACAACTCCGTTTTTTATTTCTTGAATCACAATATATTAATAAACCTATTAAATATTTACGTTATAACACAAAACGTCATTACCCTGTTCAACCCTTGATGGTAGAATTTTTGCTGCCGCTGTTAAGACGACTTCAATCTGCTCAATCTACAAGCCGAATCTATTTCTCAGGACACTTCTCACATTGTGATCGAATCACCGTGTTTAAATTTGGATAATCCTACACCTGAACTTACGACACCCTCTTCATCAACGTGTATAGATACAACCTCGAACATTATGCAACAGAACTTTATAGTTCCTGATCATTTATTACCTTTTGTACCTAATGGTCCTATTTATACAGGAAATTTAAAAAAAAGAAAAGAAACCCACTTACTCCAGGCAGTTATGGTTTGTTCAGAGAACTTATACGACTCAAACGTGCTCATGATTAAACAGAAAGCATCTCGGCTGAAACTGTTCAACACAACCAACATCTTGATGATGAAAGTAACCGTGCGCGAATGCTTGGCACTTCTGTCAATAAACTTGACCAACGCGTAGATTTAACGCGAGACCCGACTACTTTTCAAAATATTTTTGATAAAAAATGAAAGCGCTGACCGTACGTTATCAGGAATTCGATGACGATGACCCTGATGAAT
The DNA here is from genome assembly GCA_003833135.1 of Oehlia diaphana. Lineage (NCBI taxonomy): Eukaryota > Fungi > Glomeromycota > Glomeromycetes > Glomerales > Glomeraceae > Oehlia > Oehlia diaphana. The sequence continues at coordinate 55,369 of QZLH01000152.1, read as the reverse complement.
TCAAGAATTCTCCAGTCAAGTTAAAGAAATTGAAAAGAAAAGAAAAACTTATTGAAGAATACAAAGCTTTCAATCTTAATTACTTTTCGGTCATTAATCCTATTCAACACCATTACCGGTATAAAGACCTCACTTCAGACGATACTAAGGCTTTAGAGTTACGTCCGCACAAACGTGATCCTTATACGTCTACCAATTTAGATTCACATTGGTGTGAACATATTGATAAAAAATTATGTCCTGATAAGGACTCTTTGATTATAGGCAGTGACCTTTCAGCGGCTGAAGAAGTTTCTTCTTCGTCGTCTACTAATTGATTGTTTTTTTTTCTCGCCACTGGTTTTTAATTTTGGCTCCCCGGTAGTTAGATTTTTATTTTTTTATTATAGTTTTTAGGAGTCGTTTTATTTTTAGACAAGTAACTTTATATTATTAGGTTACATCATATATTTACCTTCTATTACAAACAATTTTGAATAGCGTGAACCACTCCACCTATGACAGTATTTACAGGTGACAGCTTTTTGCTGAAAGAAAAATACGGACCAAATTTATAACCCTTTTCTATTTGGTTGTCTCATTATAACCTAGATTTATTTTATTTCTAATATGAATCCATTAAACTTCTTTTATATAATTATTTTTTCTTTTTTAGTGTTCCTCTTTTTTTTAGTTCGTAGTACTAGTTGTAGCGTAGTTTTACTTCTAGTATAGTTTAGTTCGAAGGGTGGGATCCTACAGTTTACGGGATGAGATACGTAGTTCCTATTACTTGAATCGCCTCTGTAACTTTTTTTGCGCATGCTTTTACTGTTATACGATAACGTTCACTCCTCTTCTTGAAATAAAATAAAAAAATAAATTAACGTATACCCCGATATTATCCTATACCAGCTGTACCCCTCTGAATTTGATTGGCCAAAATTGTTTTAGGATATCATCACGTCTGAATAAAGGCCGAATTTAAGTTTATTGCTTTCTATGTAAAAAAAAGAATATTTTTTTTGTGAACAATGCACATTCTTCATTACTTCTGGACGAAACCAATATACAATCATAGATTAGAATATAGTCTATTTTGGTTTTACACTAACAAGCAAAATAAAAGAATTTAAGAATTTACAATTTTAACTTTGAATTATTTATTAACTTGATATTATGATAAATCTCGTAAGACAGATGGTATAGTACGTAACTATAAAGATTAAATTTTAATTGTTTTTTGTTTCTGTGTGGTAAATTTCACAAAATAAGTTGTGGGTGGGTATACCTAATAATAATTTTTCGATCACTAAAATATTTGACGTTTGTTTTTTAAGTTTTTAATTATTAAAAATTATATTTTTACCATCTTGCTTTGCAATTTAATTAACAAAAGTAATATTCTTGACAGAAGAGGGTATGGTAAGAATTCCATACAAAAAGGACATTTATTACCTATTAAATAATTGAAATTTAACAGATATTACTATCGTTTAATGTATTAAAATGTTCCTAAAGGATGAATACAAACCCAAAGAAGAGAGTGGTACAATTATAGGATTATTTTCTTTTAATTAATATAATTAAAAAAATTTTACCCAAATTCTGAGAATGATATGCATTTACAGAAATACGCACTTTTTCAAAATTACTTTCTATTGTAAAAATTAAAATTGAAAAATTAAATTGAAGAAAAAAATTAAAAACCTTGGTCTTTTTCTTTTTCTTGATATGTAGTCTGTTGAAGAGGTGTTAATACAAGCCTTTTAAAAGGTTTATTTGTTTCAAGCATACTTCTAATCCTTTTCTATTTTGAAATTCATCCTTAATTATTATTTGAAAAAATAGGTGAACAAGTGAATTGATAAAATAATTTCATATTTAAATAAAATTACCTTTTGGCCTTATTATTTCTGGATTTTTAATTTTTTCACAATTACAAGGCTTTGTATTTTCTTTTGAACTATAAAGATCTTTAATTGACTATCAAGCGAGATATAGCTGTTTCAGGTTTGGCTTTTACTATCTGCTGAACTTTATACAAAATTCAAGAGATATCCATAATCTTCTTGACTATTTTCTTCTACATCATTGGTGTTTTCACCTTGCCGATTTATTCCTAATTCTTCAGTCCTCTCTTCACCATCTTGTAGGAAATAAATCAAGAGTGATTTCTTCTAAATTTAGTTGGGTTGCAACTTTTAATATATGTCGACATATGATGCCAGAAGATTTGTGTAATAATATGAACAAGAAAATAATACATAAAGTGAAACTTCTATTTCATCGTTATTACTACATAAATACATAAATGGAGTAAAGCATCATATTATTCTTAAAAATGATTTAGAAATAATCTTTTCCTTTACCTGTTAATTTTCTCACATTTATATTGAGACAGCTGCTTCTGTGTTTTTCAATGCATATTTTGTTAATAGTTCTGATGCTTGTTTTTCATGAGGATTTGCTGTAATAATGAAACCACTTTATTGTCTTCACAAAATTTTGTAAATTCTCTATCATCCTTTCTCTGTTCCAATGCTGATTCAAATGCTTTTAAATAAATTGTTTGTGATGTTGCGTCCATATATCCTTTCATATAGATTCTCCCCTTTGTGTTGTGGCCATATCAGCCATAAATAAATGCCAATTATAGCATGGTGCCCACCGCCTTAAGTTTTTTTCCATATTATCTAAATATTTGGTAGCCGAAGGATCCTTTACTTTTAGCTGATCATCATACTCATAAAAATAGTTTATAAATTCTGCTCATTTAAATCCTAAAGTTCCATTTAGATTTTTTACTAAATTTTTTATTAGATGCCATAAACACAGTACATATTTTTGTTCCATGAAGTACAAAAACAAGATCTGCTGCTTTAATAATTGCTTGACCTCGTCTGTTAGGAGTGTTTTGGTGAAAAATTACTAGCCATTTTTTAAAAAACTAGTAGAAATCCAAAGAAACTTGCAGCACTTTCATTACACATAAGTATGCCTGCAAAACATACACTTTGACCATGATTATTTACTCCAGTAAAAATACCAAAAGACATTCCAAACCTATTGGTCTTATAAGTGTTATCAAAAACAAGCACATCATTAAACCGGTAATAGCTCAGTTTCTGTTCCAAATTGTTTGCTGTTCATTTGTTTCAGAATTGACTAGAAGTTCATAACAAAATTCATTATATTGTGATTTTAGGTGTTCTAACTCTTTAACAACATCATCAGAATTAAATTCCCAATTTGTTCCTTCTTCCTTCTTTCTGATAGATAAAGTTATATAAATCATCATAAATCCAGGTTACGATATCTGAAAATACTTCTTTTAATATTCCTTTAATTGTAGGAATATTACATCCTACATGGCGAAGAAGAAGAATTCTTTCTTGAATTTCAACGGGAATTGTTCTTTCCTGTTATAACTTCTTTTTCTTGGGCTCTTATTGACGACGCCATAAACTGAAGAGAAATTTTCTGAAACCATGGAATGGTTATGTTATAAGCGCATAAAAATTAGATACCAAAGCCCATTACTTGAATTAAGAGAGGCGCGTACTGCAAACCGGCAATTACAACGTTGTAAAGGGCGATTTCTTTTTTTTTGAGCTCTGCTACAAATAATTGTTCTCTTACGTATTTGGCCTGCAGAATTCTTTTCAAATTTTCCCAGACGGATTTGAAAGCCTTTTTGTTTTGCATACGTTTTAACTGCAAAAATAAACTCTTGTTCAGAGGAGTAAGTATTACCTTCATTAAGTTCTATATTGGATATAAGTGTATTTTCAAGAAGATTCAGAAGGTTTCAGAAGAAGATACAGGAGGAGATTCAGAAAATATTGAATCAGTATATTCATGAGTTTCTTCTTCCATTTTGAAATGCTTGTGAAAAAAAGTGGCTGTGTAAAGCGTGTAAAGATAATAGATAATCTTTACAATAAGTTATAAGGTTTCCCTTTTTATATGATGTATTAAAAAGCATGACTTGTGCGATATTTGTGTAACTGATCAACGGTAAACAGGTGATGATTTCGTCACATTGTCACGTGATGGCTGCGGTCGCGTTGTTTAGTGAATGATAAGATTAGTGATCCGTTCCTATTTTTAAAACGCTTAATTTAGCGTTAAATTAGGATCTATCCGGATCAATCCTAATCCGAATTTTAATGGATCATCCGTAATCTTTAAAGTTTGTTTTCGTAATTTCGTTTATAAAGATTTATGAATTAATAAAATTATTAATTATAAATAACTTACTTAAGGAACTCCTTAATTTTTAATTAAATTTAATTAATTAAAAATTTTTCTTAAAGGTTTGTATTCAGGTTTAGTATTACCTTTTCCTTTTTCTGAAAGATTTATCATTTCATCAACATCATCATCTTGAATATTATTAGAATCAATTCCATTTTTTATGTAATTATCTATAAATTTCGTAAAAATGACAATTCTCAATGAAAAAAAAAATTGATTTAATAAAATCGATAAATTATTTTTCTCATGATGAGTGTAAATCATCCGGATTACGGATATATCCGGATTGAGAAAAAATAGGATCGGATCACTAGTAAGTAATCCCTGATCAACTAATGAGTCGGATCAATCTGTGCCACAATCGGTTTTCGTATATATTTATATCCTGCAAAAAAAATCAATTTCATTTTCAAAAAATTTTTTTGGAAAAATCTTTTACAACAACAACATCAAACAACTATAATAAAACATCATATAACATGTCACTTGATAATATTGTTGCTACTATTCAGAGTCTCTCCGAAGAGTCTAATAAATTAAGTGAGAATGAGGAGGCCAACTTATACGTATATCTTGCTGACAAGGATACTAAATTAGGTGATGTAGAAAAATTACTTAATCTTTGCAAGACAAATGACGCTAAGCTCGTATGCTTGAAAGGGCTATCAAAGAAGTCTGGTGCGTGCTCCGTCTGTCATATTTGCCAATAAATACCGAATACTTACTTATTCACTTATTCTTGTGTTTTTCTTTCCCTTATCGTCAAACCCGCTCAAAAAACACATTCAGAGCAACCTGTTGCTGGTAAATGGAGCATAGTAAATTTATTCAACACAACCTGAATTGATTTTTTATTAGCCATTGTTTCATTTTACCTTCATTGCGTCATATTAATTAAATGTTTTCTTTTTCATTTGAATATACAGGAAAGAAGAAGATATTTAAGATGCCCAAATTTTTGAAGTCCATCAGAAAAAAAGGTTCAGGTTTCCATAATTTGAGCCATTAAACGAACGATTTCATTCTCAATAAACTCTTAACAATACAGCTTCTAATCCGCCTAAAGCACTAACGACTGAAATTTCCAATCCACCTGAGACAGTTGAGTCCCTTCGCAAATATGAAAAGAAATCAGGACAAGCGCAGAAGTTTCTGGTTAAGGCTGAAAATTTCTAGTAATATATATTGCAGTGCTTTGATATTGTTTCTAACTAATGCCTTTGTAGATCGTGTGGGCCAGAACTTCAGGTGGCCTGCCTCAATGGACGATATCATGAGAAGCACAGTCTTCTTTTACTTGGCTGACGAATCAGCCCTAGAATATGACGATGAATCAGCGCTCAATCTTATCTTCTTCTATAACAATATCGATAAAGGAACATTTGATGAGCATAAGGATGGCTACGTGTTGGTCCATAAACAAGAAGTGAAGAAATACGGGACATCAAAATATACGAGCAAGGAATTAGAGGACCTCGAAGATGAAATGCCTGGTGCAATATATTTACCAGTTGATAAATCGCGTCGTGACAATGCTGAGAAATCTCCATCAGCAAGAACAGTGTCTGCTCATCGCGCTATTCAAGAACACATAGTCTGAAATATTGGTTATTGTTGCCAATCAGTGCCAATCAGTACCAATGCTAGGGCAAAAAAAATAAAAATAAAAAAATGTATTTGTTATTTACTTATTTACAATAACGGTTAGAGTAATGGTTAGAAGATTAGGAACCACGACGACTGTCACACTCGAAATTAATTTTAATGATCCCGACGAAGGTGATAAACTCTATAAGACTGTGATCGACTCAGGTGCGTCTGAAACAACCCTTCCTTACCATGTCCGTAGCGTTCTTGGAAAAAAGGGTTGGCAAATTGGAAAATTTCAAGCAAACGGATATGGATACCCTGCTCATGTTTATCATGCATCTTCGACATTTGAAATTGCTCACGGAGATAATAATGGGTGGAGCAAATGGGTGAGTATAGATACACTCAGAGTTTGGGAGAGAAATCCTGGTGACCAAGTAGACAGCTCTCTTGTGGGAACTGATGTCCTAGATCAGTTTTCCTTCGTACACGAGCCAGCTCAGGGATATAAATTTTTAAGAAAAACAGACGAAGCTGCTCTAACAAATTTCATCAATTGTACGGGCGTGCTTAATAATGATATGATGTGTGCTTTGCGTCACATCATACCATTATTAAGCACGCGTACAATAACATACAATTATTATAATAGTGTATAATATTGTATAACAGATAACATTAGATAGCAGTTGTATACTCAAGTTAAAAACATATATAAAATATATTTATAATATCCTTTGCACATGCCAGAAGTTGAGTTTAAACTTGCAATTTTAATAAAATAATGCAATAATTGAAAAAATAAAAAATAAAAAAATAAAAAAGAACTCATTCAATTGGCGCCTCATGTACAAAAAAATAAATCTAAAAAAGATTTACATCATAATATTCCTAATATAGGGATCAAAGATTTTTATTATAAAATATAAATCTGTTTGTAAGGGATGGGCGGGTATATACAGTACTACAGTATATACCGGTATATACCATGCCTTAAATATATAACACGGTATAAATCCATCCCTAGACTACTAACGCAATTGCAATATGAATTAATAAAGTTAGTTCAATTATCCATTTATACATTTACGCAATATTAATATAATCTAATAAAGTTAGTTTTTTATTTAATACTACCTTTTTCATCCATTTTATTATATAATTTCAATAATTATAAATTTTATTTTTATGTATTTCAATAATTATAATAAATTTTAATATAAGTTTACAAAAGTTTATAAATAGATAAATAGTCTATTTGATATGTAGGGCACCGGCTTGAGCGAACCAGACTTTAAGGTAAGAAAGAGTTAGAACTTTTTTTTAATTTAAGAAATGTTTTAACATTTCTTTCATCATTATTTTTTTGTAGGGTGCCGGCTTGAACACGAAACCGAACTTTAAGGTAAGAAATGAGGAAAGGGGGAAGGAGGAATTTTTTTATTTTAAATTTAAGAAACGAACTAACGTTTCTTTTCGTATTTTTTGTAAAGCGCCAGCTTGGGCTATAAGGAGAGAGAAATTCAGTGAAGAATTTTTTGATTTTTTGTAAATAATACTTTCAATAAAACGTATAACATTCTGTTTTTTTCTTCTTTTTGTTTTTGTAGGCTGCTGGCTCTTCAGAGTCTCCAAACGCATGGACTCAATGGTTTGAATTTTTTTTAAAATAAATTTGTTTATTTTGTTTTTTTTTTTAATTTAATTTTTGGGGGGTGTTAGTTTCTTCGGCCTTGGGACTTGAGTCTGGTAAGTTTTGATTTGAAAATTCGAAACATTTTTTTTAATTTATTTTTTTTATCTCTCTTTTTTTTGTAGGTATCGGTTCTTTCAGCTTTAGGACTTGGATATGCCGATATGGTAAGTCTCTATTCGAAAATCGAAACTTATCTATAATAATATCTTTAATTTGTTTTTTTAAAAAAAATTGCGCGCAGCATTACATCACCATTCCGAAAATTAATATAGTTTATCCAGTCGATAGTGTAGTGAAATGTGATAAACCTTTAATATTCCCTTATTTTAATTAGTTTCTTTGGATATTGGCTTCTTGGACTTCTTTAGTTGGATTTCTCGAACTTGGTTTTGTTGTTCTTTCTTGTAGGATGATACCTTGTTGTAGATTGGCAACTTGGAATATATATATTTAATTATTTTGATTTTTTTCTTTTTTTGCAGGTATCGGTAAATTAGCTTCCTGGATAGGATCAGTAAGTTTCGAAACGGTTCATTTCGGCCCACTTTATAATATTCAAAAGCCTGAAGAATCACGTTGATTTCAAATTTTTCCAATTAATTTAATTTCATCATTTTGTACACAATTTGTACAAATACAGTACATGTAATGTTGAACATGATGAATCTAACCGAGGTTATATTTTAAACAAATTATATTATAATGCAGTATAGATGAAAGATGGAAAATTATGAAGAGATTCGGAGAATGTAAATTTTTTATGTCGATCTTCAATTTATTATTTATTTATTTATTTTAAGGTAAGCCAGGAGAGTACATTGATAATAATGAAGTGAGAAAAGAAAACTAGACTCGATAAAAATACACAATGTAGTACTTCGCCCAATAAATCAAGCCCTGACTAGAAAAAAAGGATCTGCTAAGACCCGACCGAATTAGCAAATCTTCAAACCAAAACAACCGAACAAAAACTATCGATCCGTATTTTCCTTTCAACCATCAAGGTTGCCTTCCGTGAATACTGTAAGGGAAGGAATGGTTCACACTATTTTTAGTTGTTGTAATAAAGGGGAAACAAAGGAAAAATAAATTCCTAGAATAACTGACAAATATCTAATATCTAAAGATTCAATAAAACTAAACTCTCTAAATTGAGAAATATAAACTATCAGTAACCTGTTTTAATAAACAAAAAAAAAAAAAAAAAAAAAAAATAAAAAAACATTTTTAAAAAAAAAAAAAAAAAAAAAAAAAAAAAAATTAACATAATAACTATATATATAAAAACAAAATTTTAACACTAAATTAACCGCTAAGGGTTTAAGATGTAATGATCCTGGATTCAGATGAATCACTTATACAAATACGTTTTGCGGGGTGAAGCGATGAGAGCGGATCCAAAATATGGTTTATGTTAACCGTGCATTTATTAGGTCGTAGTTCTAAGGCGCGTTCTTCCTCTGTGATGTAATATGGTGTACCTTTTAATGATGGTAGTGTCGAAAAAATTTCGACGATCTGTGGCGACAGTTTTCTAATCTTGTCTTTTAATTTATCGGCTTTTTTCTTATTCCTATTGGTCATTTGGGGAATCATTAATATTTCTTGTTCAACTGATGCCTTTTCTGCTTGTAGATCTTGCAAGGTGGTTAATTGAGCTGCCAGTACAAGGCGTTGATTAATCACGTCAAAGGATGTATTCCAAAGTTTTGCTAGATCTCGAAGTTCAGAATCGTGTTGTTTGATCCGCAACTCAGTTTCCTTATAGCTTTTGAGCGCTCGTATATGCTGTTTCCAAGCTTTACTGCCCACTTGTAAGGGTTGGAGTTTTGCCTTTTGTTTATCCGTGAGTTGATTATGAATATCACCTTTGTATACTAGATGATCTGATATATACGCTAATAGATCATCCGGGACCATAGATAAGTCTACCGAAAAAGTAGGAGCTGGAGGTTGAGGTTTTTCCTCTATTGGTGTAAGATTAACAGGTAATGGTAGCCCTATAAAAAAAGTAGATACGTTTTTTATACTGAAAGATACGTTATGTGTACTGAGATATACGTCTAGATACGTCTAGATACGTTTTGAGATACGGAAAAATGCACAATTCCGTATCTTGCAAGACACGTTTTGTATACGGAGACACTGAAAAAACGTATCATGCGAGATACGGAATTGTGCATTTTCCCATATCTCAAAACGTATCTAGACGTATCTAGACGTATCTCTCAGTATACAAAATGTATCTTTCAGTATAAAAAACGTATCTACTTTTTTTATAGGGTAAAGTCAGAATTGGGAAGTCATAATCTACCTGTAATGGATAAGCGAATTTTTTGTGATATCTGAGGTGCATAAGCGGTTTGGTCAATTGATCTAGTTTTGTCATTAGAAATGATTTGCGTCGCGATGCTAAATGGAGTTCCTCTCGTGATGCTGTAGCAAAATCAAAGCCGGCGTTATTACATACACGTCTACAATTGCGTTCGAAACGTTTTTCTTGTTGGCGTTTGGTACTTGGTTTTGTACTAAAATTATGGTTCAGATTACTATATAATTTCCTGATATTGGGTAATGAATGTCGTGCCTTGATGTGAAGAAAAACACTTTTTATTTTTGTAATACCTCCAACGGTTAAATAATCGTTTGGCATGAAATGCCTTTCCTGGAGGTTCTGTCATATTTTCAGAATTTCCTGACCTATTGTCGTGATGGTAGAAAGCCAGCTTGTCAAAATGATCAATGCATGCCTTGCGTTCATTAGTCATGATAAAAGGACTAGGTACAATACAAAGAGGGCTGATAATATTTCCTTTAAGAGTGTGAGCTGGGTGCGAACAGGCTTGGTAAATTCCAAAGTGAAATCTATATTTCTTATACGAAAAATTGAAAAAAGTCTTGGTCATGTGATTGTGTTGTGATTTGTTCTGACCACGTGATTGGATAAAGGCTATGCGTTCTAATAATTTTTTCTGTATCAAATTAAAATATTTATCTTGAATCCGCTTGGGAATAACTCTTTGTGAGGAAAAAAAGTGGGTAAGGCACTTGGATATTTGAAATCTGCAGTTGGGTAATCTGCTTGTTGAACAGTACCTAATAGGGGTGGATGACATATGGTAATCATTTGTGTAAATTTTCAAGTGAATTTCATTGGTGTCTGGGAGTTGATCAACAATCTCAAAAAAGAAACTTTTTGAACGCCTAAATTCATAGATCTTGTTAAAACCTGTTCTATGTGACTTGGTCACGTGAAATTTTTTGAACGAAATTAAGAAAAAAAATTCTTTTTTGGCATGGGGGAAGATATTAGCCAAAGGTTTAGTAATAAGAGGTTTGGTGTACTGAGTATTAACGTTGGTAACAACGTCTGTAGTGTCTTTGGATGGAAGCAGTGGCATTATGTGAGTTTCATAATATTCGTCATCGTCAACTTCTGACTCATAAAAGTCATCAAAGACCGAGGCAGTGCATTCTAACTTGGGGAAAAAAATTTCTATAGTGTTTGAGGAAGTCATAGTCCTTGGATATGGACAGTAAAGTAACAAAAACCTCATCGTTTGCCCGAGGCGCCCGTAAAGAGCCTCTTTTCCTTTGAGTTTTCTTAGAAAACTAATATATGAACTTGCAAAAATATTACTGCGGAATACAAACAAAATGGGAGAAAGGAGAAAGAGTTTTTTTTTTTTTCGATCATCAATTTTATGGTTGACATATTTTAGTAGGGAATTGTGTCTTCGATCACGTGACAGATTTAATATTTTTGATTGGCCAGATTGGCCACATGACTATCGAAGCTCGTTTTCAGTATAGGTTCGTTCTTTCAGTCTCAAGGTATTTTTCTTTTTCTTTTATTTTTATTTCTAACTTACATTCTTACACTTAGTTACTTACTAACTCTATTTCATTATTTTTAGGTTCCGGTTCTGCAATTGAGGTTCAGTTGTTTTTCAATGTCTCATTTTTTTATTTGTTTTTATTTTGTTACTGTTTCATATTTCGTTTTCACTAATTTTATTTCAAATTTTTTTTAGATATTTTAGGTTTTTCGTTTCTACAATTAATAAAGGTATGTTTTTTATTATTATTATTTTTTTATTTCGTTTCTATCTTATATTTCGTTTCTTACTAACTTCATTTCTTTTTAATTTTTTACTTGGTTTCCTATCATTACCTAACCCTATCATGATCATTTTTTATTTTTTGTCTCTCATCATTTTTCAACTTCTATTACTTCTCATTATTCCATCCTTTTCGTCTCCCATCACTCCTCTTCATCTTCCCATCACTTCTTTTTGTCTCCTATTACTCCTTTTCATCTCCCATCACTCCTCTTCGTCTCCCATCATGACCTATTTCTCCTTTTTGTTTCCTATCACTTCTCATTACTCTTTTTTACTCCCTTTCATCTTCTATTACTTTCCATTACTCCATTGTTATTTCATTTTTTTAGCACCTTTCTCCTTGATCATTGTAATTTACTTATCTTTTTTATTAATTGTTATTATTTCTTTTATTTGTATACTTCATTAAAATAAATACGGTGATTTTTCTTTAAAATCGTAAATGTGTGATTAAATTTTAATATTCGCAAATAAAATTTCATTAGATAAGATTATTTTGAATAAATATACTTGCAAAAAAAATTTTTTTTTAAATATCTTTGTGATAAAATTTTAAGTTTAACCAATCAAAAATTACATCAGCCGATTAATAAATTTACTCTATATATTGTACTGTACATCAAGTAACATATTTGAATAAAAAACCCAGGCGATGATCGCCCAGGCGACGTTTAGAAATTCCCTAAAAAATATTATAATATATACAAATAAAACACGATGTGTATCTTTGACATTATACTTTAGATTTATAAAATATATAGTAAAGAAAATAAATTTTTTTTTTTTTTTTTTTTTTTTTTTT